>JAVFBZ010184984.1:0-15041 GCA_032466195.1 Katharina tunicata
CGTATTTCTTTTCTTGTATATGAACTTCAGTGCACTGCTGGTGGAACTCTCCGTTTGGCACGCTGACTAGCTTAACAGAAAACCAGATCCACAACTTCGAAAATTGATAAACAAGGCCTGCTTGGTTCCTAACTGTTCAGTTCATAGCCCTCCAACGAACGATGGAAGCTCTTAGGGTCGGTTAAGTGAGGGTTGGACTACTGATTCCTCATCATTGTACCCGATATATATATGTGTAAGTTCGAAACATGCTATCGACCGGAGGTACATCTAAGGAAAGTTTCTGGTGGCTGTGAGGATCGCGGATCGATTTTACGAGGTCTCTTTCCGGTTTTCATCATACAACGGCAACGCAAACTCGTGAAATTGAGTCTGACATTAAACTTCAATCAAATACAAAGTTATAAAATATATGATACAAAAAAACATATTTAGTTATTCCTAAATATAGCAACTAAGGATGCATTATAAATCATTTCAATTTATAGATTCTATAATTGCGTTACCTATATTGCTATATAGTGATTTTGAAATGTAAATCATTCGTTTAAGAAACTGTAATCACTCTTAATACAACCGAAAGAACTGTTATTGTTTATGTTTGTACACATCTTTTTAAACATGGACACAGTCAATGTATAGCTTGGATGTTTACTTGGAGTTGCTTTGCTTGTACATCATAGTATTGAAGTGGCACGCTTCTGTGTTTCGTGAATACAGCGCCCTCCAATCGCATGTTACCTCCAATATAAGGGCAATGAGGTTAAGTTGACTCAAAGTGGTCCAGTGTGACTCAAGCTGTGTTTTACACAGATGTGACATTTTCCTGTGAAACATTGGATTCAAATTTCCGGAGGCTTAACACTATCGACAAAGACTTGTATTGGAAAACAGAAATAATATTTTAATTGACGATGTTTTTATGTTGGCACGCTTTTTCTAAAGGTCTGGAACACCAAGAGCAATGAAATACGCGCATGTTATGCCTAGGTGATGAAACAAACAGTAGATCCAGTCAAATGCGTTTAACAACGATCCTATGAATATTACTTTCATTAGTTTCTACGTACACGTATATAACTTGTTCCTTTTATGTTCGAATGTTTAGCGTTTCTGTCATTCTTAACGCAAATAACGTTCAATTCAATAAAGGCAGTTTTGTGAAGAAACTGTGGATAATTTTGCTCAACTGATAGTCTTGTGTAAGTAAAGTCAATATTGACAAGTAGTCGGAAATATTATATCATATTATAACATGACCTTTTCCTGGCTTGTGAAACAACTTTTAGTGTTTTGTAAGCGTTGACATAAACAAAAAGGCTTAACATATTTATTGAAAACCATGGAATAGATTCGTTTATGTACTTAAACTAACTTCACTTAATTGCTGTATTGTTTACAAAGAATCAGTTCTACTTTAACATCTGAAGTGAGAGTGTATCAGCGTAACCAGCTGTCCAGGGATATTCACCACCATGGCGCTGACACTGAGTGAACCCTTTCACCAATCTATAATATAATAAGTCTCCTGAAAATTCATATCTTATTCCTTGGAAATTGTGGGATAGTATTAATTCGCTGATGTTTTATTCGATTAATACTCCTTTAATACATTCAGGAATGTTTTGTTTTTGTAAGTATCATTGATTGCCTTACGTGTTAGACTATATTCATTATAGCCATCACCAAGATGTTTAATTGCAAAGCATTTTGTTATGAGCTTCCAAATTTGATCACATTTGGCTGGATGACGTCGTTTTGTTATATTTCTGACAGTTATTTTTATTGTGAATATTTCGAAAATAATAGTTGCGTAGGCCAGGTAATTGAATGGAATTGAATGTAACAAATATGGTCATAGTAAAACAAGGTAATCTGCGTGGGATCGTGTAATTCAAGGGTGATTCATTGAACCCATTGACCAAATACATTCACATAAGCGCCCGCAAATATGAAAGGCACAACAAACATGTGTCCAATCTAAACCATCTATAACACGTTGTTCGCTCATGGACCATGTGGATAATTATATCAACTTTAGTTTCGTATTTCTATATGTGACATTCCATGGGCACATTTTCCTCGTAATCCAATTAAACTCCCGTGGCTATACATGTTAGCTATTTGATGCTGACATCATTTTGTCAACGTTGTTCACGACTTGATCTGTATTACACTGGTGGGTAATGAAGTATTACACGAACAGTATGAACTTCCATTGTCAGTGTTTGTTGCAAAAAAAGTGCTTTACAACGATAGACATTTCTAGTTTCCTATGGAGGGCTAAATTATTATTTGATACACAATAAGAAAGATCACTAATTCCGTCGAATAAAATATATCTTTAATTGAATCAGATATATCTCTAATACAATCAGATATATCTCTAATACAATCAGATATATCTCCAATACAAGTATAGATATATCTAATATCATGAGACATACCTCTAATCCTATAGGAGATATTGATAATTCAATTAGATAAATATCTAATCCAATTACAGATAGCTCTAAGAATTAGATATCCAAAATTATTCTGGTGCAGAATAAAGACTTCGCAAGAATAAGCCGAGATCTCGCGAGAGGACAACGTGCGATATCAACAGTCCGGCATATTCGAAAGCAAACCTCCCTTCTGTATCATATAACCCATAACTTCCCTCATCTTCAGTAGTAAACTAATGGTTTTATTGCTAGATCTAAACGATACTCGTTTTAAGTTATACCTAAATATTTATGTGTGGTACATATTTGCCACATACGTTCTTAACAATTTACATGTTATTGCCTTTTCTCAAGATGCGTCTTTAGGATATCCAAAACAACTCGAGATAAAGATCCAAGTGCTTGTATAAGCTGATACTCGCAGATCACAATTGGAAATAGCGAATGCTAACAATATGAATACTTCCTTTCCTTTTGTTTTATTGAACGACTCATTAGAAAAACGCAAAGAAATTCCCATTCTTCATGATGTTGTAATTTTGTGAGCATATTTAAAAAAGAACTACTATTGGTCATTTTGAAACGATACGATTTATAAGGCTGTTTAAGAAGTACAGGGAGCATTCGTTATTTAACAAATTTACCGGAAGATATAATTAGAGATATATCTTCTCTTTAACATCTGTATAACATTTCTATTTGAATTACATTGGATTTCAAGATATCTCTAACTGAAATCATCACCATTGTATATTTGTTCAAATAAAGTAATTCGGGTATATTTTAGTCGATTGAAAGTGGGTAAGTAATACAGTGCATAAAAAGGTGATGCTTCTGCACCAGTAGCTTTTTGTTATTATCTGAATCTCAACTGAATCAGATAATGAGCGGGAACTGTTACAGAATGAAATACACTGGAAGGCTAGGAGCTTTAATCAAGTCGTATTCAAAAAGTACGTTTATCAGATATATTGTTTTGTCCTGCTTTTTTCTCTAGTTGTCAACTATATTTTGGTTGATGTATTAGTTTTTAGGTTTGCGTTGTAAATGCCTTTCGGTAGAGCATTTGTGCGAATTGTACTGTAAGATACGGCTCCCACTGAATATCTTAACTTATCAAAGTAGTGACTTGGAGAATTAATAGAAATGACAGTTTAGTGTTCTTGTCTTGATTTCAACAACAGTCCTACATACGTTGTTTATTCAATTTGCAAAACACCCTGAATCTACATGGTGGACATCATTATATTTTCCACAATGAATTTCAGTTATGTTTTACTAGCCTGTCTCTATTCGTAATAAGAATACAACCGCCACTAACCTTATCAATTTCATATAACATCAACTCAAGCTGATCTAGAAATGACTAAAGGGTTGTTTCCCTACAGGTTTGACATTGTCCTGTAAACCATTGGCATCCAATTTTCAAAGGCTCAACAGTAATCGAATTGTGCAAGTTAAGTTATCGAATAGAATCCAAGCCATTTTGTTACATCAATTTTAAAATATACTACAGATCCATCCGCCCAATGTGAAAAAAATAAACAATCGGAAATGGAAGAAGTACAATCTGTAAAGATTTGGATATATTACTTGTTTTGATTTCGTATTTATCTTGTCAAGCTTTCTGGAGTTGCCGAACAAGAAACTAATTCCACAGACATTTATGGTATGACGTGTGAGGTAAGCAGTGGCTTAGTGATCTTTGGCTTAGTGATCTCTTGGCTGAGGGGTATATGACGCTGTCAAGTAAGCAAAATGGTCAGAAGAACGGCGCCAGTTTAAACATTCAAGCCCATTGGAACAGATGTCTGTGTATATAGCTACAAAATATGCTAATATTGTTCACTTATGTATATCTGTATCATTATAACCGTACCGACTATCGGTACATCAGTTCAACTGTTTTTAATTGGACCGCTGAACCCCTCCAAGTAGCCTGTCGGCCTTTTGTGTTTAAGTATGCTGGATGACTACAATAAAAGCATTGTGGTACTTTGTGCGACGGTTAGGCTTGGTATCCCATCTTGTACTGGCAATACAACGTCGTCATTTCAGTGAATCTCCTCTTAGTACGACGCCAGGCTTCAACCGAAAAAAACATTCAGTATACGACAAATGTCCACATGCAAAGCTTGACATCAACTACTAAAAGCAATACATTTATTATATTTAAGAGCTAGTGGTTAAACTTTTGTTTTCTACGTTTTCTACAAAAGTCAAGATTTGCAATCTGTATGCAAAGCGAAGCAGTGCAGATTGTACTAGTAAAGGATTGGATTTGACAACAAAATTGTATAATGTAACGAGGGCACACTACCTTCTTACTGTACACATGGGCGAAAAACATTCATCTCATGTGAACCGGAAGGCACAAAGGCAATAAAAGATAATTTTATGATTATATTAACCGTATATATACGAACTCTAAAGATACAATCTAAATGTATATTTATTTTGTTTATTAGACTTATTAGAAAAACGGTTTTCCTGAAGAGTGTGATTCCTGCATAGAGGCTGCATGAGAAATCAGTGTTTCTCATTTCTCTGGTGAAGCTTTGGTAATTATCCCCACTGTTTAGTTCGTTAATGCCGGAACACATCTCTCAGATATGACCTTTAACATCCAATAAAACTTCCATTAGGTCCAGTGGACTCAAACTGACCCAGGGATGATTCAAGACTGTTTCCCAGCAGGTTTGGCAGTTTCCTGTGAACCATTGGCTTGCAATTTCCGGAGGCTCAACAACAATCGAATTCTGTTACATCAGTTCTCAAACAGAATCCTCCCATTTTGTTAGATTAATTTTGATATCAGTTCTCAAAAGTTAATGATACAGTTATGGCACATTTGTGACACGTCTTTCTAGTCTCCATCCACTGAATTCCATCCGGATTTGTCAGCAATATTAAGTGCCATATGTTCAAACCGCACGTCAACCTCATTCAATCCTTTCTCCACAGAAGCTACTCACCGAAGTCAAGGTGAATGGAGTGTTGTGTATCCATTTTTTTTTTTTTTTTCATATAAACATTTGTCGATATTCTGTAAGTGATGTTACAACGCTTCTACTTGTGTATGATCAAATGAATTTGATGGTATGTATCCTTAATATTCGCGATATATACCTTTGCTTAAAATACGCTTTATTAAATGAATTCAAATATCCGCAGTCCTTGACTTTGCTTCGCATGTCAAATTTACCAGTAACACAGTTATATAAAACCATTTTGTGTTTAAAAATGTCTTTACACACGATTGAACTCCCAATATGCACTTTTCTAATCTAACATTAACCAGTCCGTTAATAGTCATGTTGAGAATTATATCAAAGCTAGTTTCAAGTTTCCTTGTCTTTTATGGATTTCCTCAGTCGTATAGACTAACATTAGTACTTCTGTTCCGAAATACCCTTTCCTGTTTGATTGGCGTTTACCGCTGTGCTTTATGATATCTTAAATGGCCATTTCCATCGCTTGCATTACTCTGAAACCAGAACGTCCAATGCCGCCCTTGATTGATTGCCGTTTACCGTCGTGCTTTATGATGTCTTAAATGGCCATTCCATCGCTTGCATTACTCTGAAACTTGAACGTCCACTGCCCGTCCTGTCGAACCCGATTCGTACAATCGGTTACCATTGAATGGTTCAAACCTGAAACTCATTTGGCCAAACTTTAGTTGATATGGATGTTATCTCAATTCTTGAGTGTCACAGACAGCATATTATAATAATAACTTTTTATTCCAGAAACAAAGTTCCATAGATAGTTACAGATGTACATACAATGTTGATTCCAACCAGATGTAAAGAGTTGCTTTAGATACGAATTATATTTACAGTAACTGACCATGCCGAATAGAGGTTATAAATCTTTACTATCTCAGTATACTAAGACATCGCAATACTGAAAGGAAATTCCGAGAAGGCTAGTTCATAACAATAAATCGCCTTTATCACTGTGTAAAATATTGTGAATTTAATACTGCTAACTAGATGATTGAGTCAACGAAACGTGGTTCCATATATATATTCCCTGTGCCATAGCTGTCCTAGAAAAAGATTCGCAGCCTTGACCTAGATGGAAATTCATGGTCATAACCAGCTTATCAAATTGATTAAACAATATAAGTATTGCCCGGTGATATCTATATGAAAATACGCTACTTTAGTGTCAGTACTTCCCGCAGAGAAAGATTCGAAGTCCTGGGTGAAAATTCTTGGACGTTCTGTCGTGAGCCTTTGTAGTTCAATCGGTTAGAGCCCTGACTCTGCAATTCTTTTCTTTTTCTACAGTTATAAATACATCATTTACATCAAATATTTCTCCGAAGTTAAAATTCTATGTGAACGTTAACCGATCAACAACGGTTATATCACTATTTATATGTGTTTAGGATTGATATAATATTTCAACTTAATTGGAACAAAAACATGAGGACTAAGATGGCTAAGCGACTTTTCGGCCTAGATGTTCTTTGTTATGTATCCAGCTTCTGTTTTTGTTATTTCCAGCTTCTGGGATTGAAGCCTCATAACAATAAATGTAATTTATTACCCTCTATAAATACGGCACGTGAAACAATATAATGAAACAATTATTTTAATGTACCCAACATAAATTTACCCAGAAGTTTAAAATGTATCTTACTCGTCATATCTTTGTTATGTATCCAATTTCTAAATGTCGCTTCAACAAGAACTTAATTGGAAATTAATATTTGATTTGTATAAGTTTCCTGTTGCTCGTTTCATATTTACCATTGTAAACGATGCAATTTCTATGTTTTGTGTGAGCACAAGGTGCACAATTACTTCCAACCACACTTATGCAGAGCGAAAGTGAATAGCCAAACAATGTAGTCATTTTATTAATATTTATGTAATTATCACCAGGTCAAGACGTCGTCAGCCGAATATCACCTGTGTCTAGTTTGGTTTACAATGGGCACAGGTCTATGTTGAAAAAGCGCCATGTTATACATCTTTTATTTATAGCAATTGTCGTACGACAATAAATATCGTACGATATTTTAACGCCTATAGTTAAACGTGACATTATTTTATCGTACGAAATATTTTTGTCGTGCGACATTTTGTGAAAGTGGCCCAAGGTCCAGACAGGATTGTTTAAAAATATCGCAATGTTTAATATTGTCACGTCTCAAATATCGTATACGACGTCACATAACAGTAGTGTAAATTAAACACCGCTTTGAGCAACGGTCCCTTGAAAGACTATCTGTTACAATTCATTTTAATACTTTCCCGTATTCAGCTGTTATCGGGCGTAGCTATACGACATCGTATATAACCTCGTGCAACATATTAGCCGAAATGTGTGCGCATTTGTATAAAACGAATACATATGATACCAAAATATGACCAGAATACTCAAATGATAAAAAGAAAAAAAATGTCAGAAAACTAGGCAATAAAACTTATTATGTTTGGCAGCCAGTGATCATAACGACAAATTCCTGTAATTACCCTCTGTAAATACAATACAAACCAGATTGGTTTTGTTTGCAAGTTTTTAAGTACAATGTACAGATATTAAAGAAACCAAGTTGCGTTTTAATTCCGTAATGCCGATTAAATCAAATTAACCAATTGTTGCATTTTAAGTTTTCTAAAAGATGCCATTTGATGTTTGTATCAGTTTACGAGAAATAATATTTTCTGCGTGTAAAATCAAATAAAACGTTTCAACGGTTGTTTTGTGGGATCTGATTATCTGCACAAAAAAGGGATTTGGACGGTCAATGACGTCGTAAGTTTATGGGGTATCGATTTATCAGCTAATGGATTAGTTAGGTGAGTTTTTTGTCGGAATGAACAAAGTGAACGCATGTAATAACGAAATAAATTTTGTAAAAGCTATATTTGGAAATTATAAAAAGCTGTCCTATTCCATTTTGTTTTTCGAAACTTCGATAAATTGAAATGAAACTCAGCAAAATAAAAAGTAAAATTCTGGAAAGTTGAAATTGACAACATCAAAATGAGTGAAAGGTTAATACAGCCGTGAACATTTCTTCCACAATACCGTTATTACCAACGCGGTGAAACTGTTATAACTGTTATATTTTAACACTGTAGAACTGGTTCGCAAGGTGCTGGAAACCAGTTTACAAAAACAAATCGTTCACGATCATTTGGAACTGTTTTCATGATAACTATGAGCTACCACAAGCTACTAAAGTATTCTCTGAATTCAGTACTATTTTTAATGCTTTCTGTATATTACAGCAACGCACACTTTGGATGATCTGACCTGGCTGCATGTCATTGTTAAATATAGATTGTAAGTACCTTGTTAAATAATCGTTGTATTAACTGCCCCGTCAGACTGCGAACCAATCTCGCTTTTTGAGATCGATTGTTACTGCTGTAGTTCGACCAGGGACAGCTCTAATTGATACATCGCCACATGTCCACTACTGTAATTTATCCGATGACTTTTAGCCAGGTCACGTCATGCCGAGAACATGATTGCTTGTCTTTTTTAAATGTGGGTCACGCCAGTTGGAAATTACTTGGTTTCGCACCAGTTCCTGGTGCATATGTGTGTTAGTGAGTCAATGCTCTTAAGCAGGTTGCTCAAAGCAGCATTAGAAGCTAATACCAGATTAAATCTGTAATAGCAGTATTAGAGGTAGGCTAACGTGGCATGGCGTCATCTTATGTAGGATTAAATTTAATACTGCTTTGAGCAACTGCCCCTAGATAAATATGACGAAGTTTTTATAATGTTTAAAATTAAGACAAAAGAATAACGTTGGATGTCTAACTTGAGAAAATTAAGAATAAATAAGAATTTGAAAGTAACCAAGAAGAAAATAAAATGCACACAAGTTTCATTTATTGTTTTTTAAATAGGGCATTATAATACAATGATGAAATGTATACATTTCCAGCATAATGTCAACGAAATTATACAATTTTCACCAGAAGACAAGCATTGTAGAAACATTTAACTTAACGGACGTCTAAAGATAGTTACCAAACGTAAACTGTACCAATGACAGTTGAAATATGCGACATAACGATATAATAATAATTTATTACAAATAATTAATTAAGATAAAACAAAATTGCCAAATAAGAAGGAAAATGTGTGGGTGATAAAACAGAAATATATCGAAACACATAGCTATATCCAACACATTATTATAAATATCTCATCAAGCTGGATTGGATGAACTTTGTCTCAAGTTAAATCAGTAGAAATTTACTTTAAATTTGTTCACAAATTGTCACAGCGTGTGGTTTTCTCAAATTGTTACACCTAAATGTACAGAAAAGAATGTTATTCTCTCCAACTGACACATTGCTTTTACTACCCCTGGAATATAGTCTTCTTGCTAGTCATTCACCCCTTTCAGCTGATTATATGCGACAGTTTGACAAACTTCTCCGACAAAAGCGATTTTCTCTTCAAGAAATATAAGAGGTATATAATAAATAGATTATAAGTACTGTGCAAGTTATGTATCAGCTATTTATGTCATTCATAAACACTAACCCTTCGTATGATAACTTAAATTTCAGATCGTGATACTGGAAGATTTTTTGTTACTCTCTGTTTTACTCATATATAATAGCATCATGTTTTCTATATTAAACTGTTATGCAGTTAATGTATTTTTATATGTTTATTTATACAGACAACTTTAAAGCGAAATACACTGTACTTTATTTTGGCAGATTTATGTTGATGAGAATGTCCGGGTTACACTAAATTGCAACAAGGATGACAAAATGTGTTTAATTTAACACAATGGTGAGAGTAAATCAAGTAAAAAGGATATTTGCAGAAAATAATGTCAAATTTAATAATGATAGCAAATATATCACATGCTTCAATATCAAAGGTGACGCCATCACGTGCCTTTCAATTTAATGATTTCCCTAGAGATGTTTTGTTCAATCTGCTGTATGGCCATCATATTTATGACGGCAACATCAGTTTAAAGTCAGTTCAAAGTTCCCAAGATATATCAGTTGCGATGTCAGATTAAAAGATAGATTTTACACACGTGCAAGTAATTTCCATTAAGGATTTTATTCTTGAAAATGGCCAACATTTATCTGGCATTTCGTTTAACACACAGGAAGTCACCTCCTAGAGGTTGTCGGTAATTTTGCTAGAACTAGTACACAAATCCAAGCGGCTATCTAGTTATAAATTAATTGTTTCATGCGTCTTATGAGATGAAATATAAACTATTCACAGGAGGTCAGTTGGGCTGGTAATGTCAAAGTTGACCATCTTTTTCGGGCTCCCATCGTCTGTTTTTATCTTTACTCGTCATACTGCTGGCTTGGGCATTCATAACATTACGAGTTTGATAATGTCTTCTTAGTCCATACAGACATCATCGATAAGAACTACGTCCAGAATTCCGTTCAACTATGACGTTTATTGTATTAAATCATTTATAACAAAACAGCATATCAATATAGGGTAATAAAGATGACAGTCTTAACTAAACCTTCATCTAAATAAAATGCTTTCATTGTATCATTCAGAAAATGACCTTTCTATTTAAGCATGTTTTATTGCATTGGTAGTCTTATCATAGATTTATTATTTGCCCAGCTATATGTATCACTGCTGCATATTTACTTCGTGCTGCAATAAAATACTTTGATCCAATAACCGTGATTTTGATCATATCATCAGGCAATTCACCATAGCTTACCAAATGCCATTTTCATATGGTTTAATCACATTTGTTATAACTATATTTTAAAGCGTTGTTAGAATTTATTTTTCATGGAGGATATTTTCAGTGATATAACCTAAGACGGTTCATGAGGTATTGCAGCATTAACTTTTTTGTATATTGTGTTTTATATCATGTTTTCCAAACGACCAATTTCCACCCAAATCTCTATTATGAGATAAGTTTTATAGCCTACGAATCAGACCAAAGTCATCTTTAATTTGTAATTGGACCACTGCTCACAAGGGTAGAGCTTTCCTGCAAGCCATTTTGCAGGAATGTTAATGCTCTTGGTTGTCGAGCAGTCTGTTGATTCTTTATTACGTCACTAATTGTTTTTCTATTTCAGATAAACTTTATACTTAAGCAGTGATCTAATTTCAATTTGTCTATTTGAATTTTAAAAGAGGAAGAATTTCTCAACGATTTTTTAACAAACTAACTCTGGGTAAATCGACGAATGGGCATAGCGTGAGTGGACATTTTCTGCCTTTGATTAAATGTTTTCGAGACAATGCTTCGAGTTTCTCGGTACAACCAATGTTCTTCAGAAGATTGACTGGGTAAATAATTCATGTGTAATAAGGCTTGTTCACTGACGATGTTAGTAACTCCCATGTTATTGAGTCTTATCCTGTTCTTGGTACTTTTAGCATTAGTTTATCTGTAACCATTGTTTGGGAGGATTAGTTCTAACGTTGGGATACTTTCACAATACCTCATTTAAGGGTTGTAACATTAAATCAACTTATCAGAAAATCGCGGTAGTCGGCAATTCATTTACTCAAGATTATTGCAATACTTGTTGTTACAGTATTCTGACCATTTAAATACCGTCGCAATATTCTAAACATATTTATTTTGAATAAACGTACACTTAAATTGTCATTTACTATTGCAGTAAAATCGCAATACTATTGCATTAGTCAAATCAGCTACCTTATGTCAAAGGGCGTATACGTAGCTTCCACGCACGCTGATGCTTAGATACAGAGTAACTGTTTTATATCGTTTTTAGTCTACTACGTAATCCACATGTAATGATACAGAACAATACTGAACAAAAGTAGGTAATGTTTAGTTTTGACAATTACCAATTATAAGTCGCCCATTTAAGTGATAGTCAATTCTGTTTGACATAATTGAACTGGCTAAAATATTTGTTTGTGCTTTTGGTAACATTTCAAAAGGGATTTTTTTGTCAACGAGACATGCAAGATGGCTTCCAAATTCGAAAATCTCCCTCATTATCTCGAAATTTGTTATGAAATTATTGCCGCGGAGCAGGTTTTTTTTACACTCAGAGTTACTTGAAATATAAAAACTACACAAGAACGGTCCGTCTCGCCCTGTACGATGGGGACATTACAATAAATTAGCATTGCAGAGTTCTGTAGCTAGATCGTGATTGAACTGGAGCGATTACTTCTTGCTCATAAAATAGACATGTTGCTTCGACAAGCTACATCTGGCCTGTCTTTTATCGACACTGGGATATTACAATGAAAGATGAAAGGAGATGTTACTGTTTGAGCCCATTTTTATCAATTGAAATGAACATTTAATATTTTTATATCGGTTGATTCCAGTCAATATAATTATTAAGAAAAATATCTGGAAAGTCTTTATCTTTTAACGGTTAGAGGCGAAGGTGAACCAAACTAACCACGATTATCCATCAAAGCAGTCACACCAGGCTAATAACAATGAATATGATTGCAAGCGTTGTTTTCTATTGATGTGACATTGGGATTCAGTGCTTCATTTCTAATTACATATACGTCGATTTTATTTAGTCAGTATCTCTGTGGGTGTAATTATATAAAGATGTAAGTGGGCTTGGACACCTTCTACATTACGTGCGTCGTATAACTAAATGATGTATCCTTGACTAACCGTTTTGTCCAAACAAAAAGTATGTTTTAAATGACGCAGTCGCTATATCCTTTAAATTTGTGTATATATCTAGATATAGTCCTTTTGTTTTAAACCTGGCAAGGAAGCAAGTTATAACTGGCAATTTAAAAATTAAAGTTCAGATAATTGTGAAAAACAGGACCAGGAGTGATTTGTAGGGATCAAATAGTGTCACTAGCAGGTTTATTTACTGATGATGTTACAGGAGAATAGTGACTCCAAAAACCGTTCGTGGTGCTCTATATTTTTTTTGTGTGTACATAAATTGGTGTCACCTGTCAGTTTCATATTAACAAATTGACACTCAGCTGACTAATGATCAACTAAAGTTCTTATAATATCATTGAAGGGGTATGGTGTTGTTGTCAACTGACGTACACAACATTACCACAGACACATAAAAGCGAAATGCATTCATGTGGGCATACCATTACAAAAAAGCAAAAATAACATAGCTTGGTATTAATGGTCATATTGCGTGTTCCTTGGCAGAGATTAACCGGATAAACGTGTAATCTTCAGTTTGTCATCATCTTGCTGCAGGTCGTCTTGAGTTGGTACTGCTTGTAGTCGATTATAGTTGAAGCGAATATTTTATACTCCTTAAGAAAATGTAATTCTCTTTGGCGTTAGATCGCGTATAATACTAAACTACTTCGTAGATTCTATCTCACAGGTGAGCAACTAAATACTTTGCATTATACAAGAACACATTGATAACTTGTTAGCGACAAGGCTTAAATACAGTCCAAACGATGTTAAGCAGTTACTCATTTAATCAGTTGAGTCTTAACGAAAATTATACAATTATAATTATTTCCTGCCCCGTCATCAAGACTAATTGTGTTTGTGATATACACACATGCACCAGAGGCTTTGTCATCGATAAATCAATACATATTAATCTCGTGGGTAAACGACAAACTGTCGAGAAGGATGAAGTCACAACCTTTAGCTCTGGTTATGTTAGTATGCTATAACATGTTAGGCCTTATGTCGCTCATCATATTGAAATAAGAATGTAGATCAAAAGCTGAATTCAACATTTTAGACTTTATATCGTGGTTTTCCAATACCTTGAAATAATAAAATCATTGTCTTTCCTACCAAACTTAAGTATAATGTGAGAAAAAAAACTGATATTGTAAAGTTCTCATCCTTCTCATCGTTTAGAATATCATCTTCAGTGCGAAGACCCATTCTGACCTAAATCAGTTGTCACATTTGAAAAAGTTAATAATCGTCGCGTGGTTTAATGAGGAACTGTGTGCGGGTTTCTCTGGCTATTATACCCATGGTCACCTGGCATGTATGTGTTGGATAGTAAATAAAATGTGTTATCAGAAAGTTAGCATTTTGTTTGTTTATTATGTTTGCGACAGACACACAATAGATAAAATTGGGGTAAAAAGTAAAGAACTCGATTTTATTAATTAAATTAATTTGTCCCTACCTTATTATATTATAGATATACACAGGCTCTGAAACAGAACGTCCAATTCACTAGGGTACATCTCCACTCCAAACGCATTTTCCAAATAAACGGCTGCATCTTTACAACGTCCACATTTCAAGTATTCGAACTGCTAAAGTTTACTAAACATTTCCCGATCTTGTTGCACCAAAAAATCCCATTTTTTACTAATTCACCTGCAAATCGACCAAGGGGACTTGAATAAGGGCAGATTTATTTCCGGTTGTCAAAATCCCCGTATTTAGCTGACGTCACTACATCGTTTTCTCTACATTCTTAAGAGGTTTAGAAAGTGACTTTCTCTTGTTAGTATGATAGCCCAGTAGATCAAAACTTAACATAGTTGATTTTCTTGATTAACTGTGCCCAAAAACTACGAAAGTCTGTTTGGCCCAAGTGAACTTTGTAAAATGTTGACTATGACTGACGCTCAGACAGTTATACATGTTCCTACGAACATTCCATCACC
>JAVFBZ010184995.1:0-15041 GCA_032466195.1 Katharina tunicata
CAAATCTTGTAAAAATCAAGGCAAACGGAATTAGTTGAAAAATCCAAATTTTGGGTGCGTATGTGACTTTAAGGATGTACCTCCCCCTTGAGGGTCAAAATTGTTCATTTGTTTATTTCTTTATTCGAATGACCTGCATTGTGTGAAAAAAATATATATAAACAATCCAGTTAGAAGTCATTTAGTTTTAAGTTTAAGCATTTTGATTCAGTTGTTTGCAAGAAAAGATAAACAAATTACGCCGGATGATCCGGTATCCCCTGATATCGGATTAACCTTTCGCGCGACGACATGGGCATATCCCTCCGGGTAGATCAGGAGCCAATTGCTGTGGTGTGTTTGTTTGTTTGAAATTGTGGTTTTAGGGCCGCTTCCCTGGTATGGATTTCGTGGCCCTTCAAATCACTTCATTTTATTTCCTTATATTAAATTACAGTTGTTTTGATCTGTTCATTGTGGTGTGTATTGGGTCGGATGTTTAAGTACACTAGAGCTGTGAAAATAACCCCCAAACAGTGACATGTTGCTCAGACGACCTCTGTGCGGTGATTTAAGATAGGTTTGAAACTTTCTCAGCTGAACAAGTAATACGACAAGTTTTGTACATTTAAATCAGATTTAAACCGCAATAAAGATCAAATTTATAGTATCAAACATATTTAGAATAAGTATATAGGTTTACAAGAAAGAGCAAAATATTGAGTTTATTTGTATGTTTTGCGATAAATTAGAATTGTTTAATAAAATGTACAGCTGGATGATTTTTGCTTGATTTCTAGCACTTCATTTTTTGATGAAATTCAATTTTTCAACTCCGATTTCTCAAAAACCTTTTGAGCTATACACCCCTGGAATTCGGTATGCTTGTTAGTGACATAATAATCTAGTTAATTATATCTCAGATTATATAAATTCTGCTTACTTTTTATTTATTCATCTTTCAATGTAGAAAGTCCAATTTTAATAACTTTTTTGCAATTAAATTGCTATAAAGAGAATCAGCATGTACCATCAAAGTTTAGGTATGTTGAACGATTTTCTCAAAATAAAAATTGTAAAAGCGAGGCTATTGTTTTCAGTTAATTTCATTTAGTCCTGAAAATTTTCAACACGGTTGTATAGCAACAGTTTTACAAATTACATATCTAACATGCAGCGGTAAATATAGTGGTAATGCAGGGCTAAACAAAATGGCCTGTCATAATTATACACAACAGCCCATAATCGGAGGGGACGGAAGGTAACGGAGATAGGCGATGTTGAATAAGAATATCACGTGTGAATTGGCAGTGTTCTGAGCATTAGATTCCATAAGCAGTTCTGCTTTGTAAATTTGCAAAGTTCGCATGCATTGTAGCCTGTTTGTCTGAATATCATGCAAGCTGTCCTTTGATTATTGTTGCCATATATTGACGTCTTTCATGGTTACCCCCACCCACAGGGCTTGGGTGTCTTCGTCGGGGTAAAATATACTTAAACTTGGCACAAAACCCCAATCAACAATATATGTCTTCGTAATGTATTCCCTCGCCCTATATCAATAATACCGTCTTTGGTTATCTACAGCTATATAGTGCTTCGATTTACATTGAATCCCATTAACTTTATATAACAACAAATCCCAAAAGCAAAGATAATAGAAGACGTATGTAAGCCATCAATTAATTAAGTTCTAAATGTCTTTCAAATTTTCTTCACCACCTGTCACCCATATCCTCTTGGGTCCATTTGTCCTCGTATGCTGACATCGATTTCAGCGTCTCTCATTTAATAAGGCCTTTAAATTGTTAGCAAGAATATTTCCTAAAATGTTGACAAGTTAATGAGACTATAAAGACGGTGACGAGTTGGACCCCAATGTTATCCTCATTCTAAAATAGAGAATACTCATTCCATCGAGCCTTTTACTGACTGTCTGTGATCACTGCGATCATGAAATATTATATTGCAAATACTGTTTAATATTAGAACTGGGAAAATGCTATAGGCCTATATACTATTATACATATACCATATATTGCAGGCATGCGCCAACAGTGTTTCAGATGATCGCATCCCATTCATTAATGGCGCCAAAACATACAGATAAACACGTTAAAGCTAAATTCTAAATGCCGATTAAACAAGAGATCTTATATAATGTAACAAGCATTTGGGATCTATATACACGACAGTGTGCCTATATACACGCGGATCTATATATACTGTTTGACTTTATGCACGAATTAACCAACGACCTATATAATATGACACAGGAACCAAGTGATACGGATTAGCTCACTGCCTATATATAAGAACAAATAGACATATGATGCCACATTGGGGGGCCAAACTATATACTATACTATACAACATTTCTGATAGGAGCAGTCAGCTTCCAATTTGCCATTGCAAGCATGGGAAGAAAAAGAAGCTCGGAAGTGTCAACATTCTCGGCATAGTATTTTCTTTTTTTGGGGATAACAATCTCTAATACTGTAAGTCAGAAAATTGTGCAGGTTGACCCTTGCAAGAATCGAACCCACGACAATCAGAGTCAGGTATACCGAGTCGCCCGCCAGCAGTAAATGCCGGCCGCCTTGACAATCCAGCCATCCGACTTTCTAAACGACACAAAAATATTTCTCGGCATAGACGTATAGCTGTAACAAAACAGGTTTGATGGTGATCGAGAGACAATTGCAAAGAAATGTTATATATGTTAGAGAGTCTAACATTTTAAAGAGTCATTGATATTATGTTAAACCAAAAAATATATATAAAGCTAACACTGTATATAAAGTGCTTTTTAGCAATTAGGCCTATACAAATATATAAAGTTGCTTGAGAGACTTTTAGAAGTTGATGAGACATACACGCTATATAGGCCTATGTAAATGCTTGATATATATACGGTTATAATATCTATACAGAAACGTCCCATGAAAAATACGCCACAGCGTATAGCTGAAATACCGCTGAATGTGGCGTAAAACACCAATCAGTTAATCAATCAATCCCTTGAAGCTAGAATCCATAAAACTCTTGTCTTGTAAATAATTGTTATTCTTTTGCAGCCTTTCACTGTAATATACAATTGTGCGGCTATCGTCGCAGTAAACGATCCATATATATTTTGCGACCAATAAAGGCTGCATGCATGCCTATATAACCTATAGGCATGTTCGTTTTAAAATTTTACGACAAATTATACACTTTTTCGGTCTATATATATTTAATGCCCCATATATTATACAGTGTATACATCGATACTGACTTATATACAGGCCCTTACATGCCATATCGCTTTTCTCATTATTAATTTCAAGCTATTAAGCGAGTCCTTGAATCAGGGCGCACTATACAAGAGATCTAGTGGTAGATCGATCCTTTACAAGTTCGCTGGCGATGTGAAGAACCTTTGGTCGCTAACTCCAATATCTAGCTTCCCTCGCTCGACAAGAGAAGTCGCTTGGCGTCTAATAAAATCCATGATAAAAGCAAATTGCTTGCTTGACGTGCGACCAGCGACCTTAATAATAAACTTGAGGAATTCAATTTCCGTGCGTGACCCATTGAAATCTGTTTTAAGTGAGTTGGATAAGGCAATATATGTGTAGGCAGGAGTAATTATTGTTCGCGTCATCGTCAGTTCGATCACTCTTTGGCATTTTAAGAAGCCAGCTGCCTTGCGTTTAACCACTGAATTTATATTTCCTCAGATAATATATATGGTCGTCCGACACCAAAGAAAACTACTCTGCTAAAGATTATCCATGACGAACAAGGCGATTTGCAAAAAGGTAGGCCCCTATATAGGCCTATAGGCTATACTCGGTGTGATCCAAGAATGGCAGGGTCTTATATTGTAACACTATATAGGGCCTATAACCTGTAATAGGCCTATGTTTCAAGAAATTACTATGTAATAATCCCAATTAATCCTTTAAACATATTAGCACTAATTTTGTTTTATAGTTAAGTTATGCCATAGCTAGTAAGGCAGCATAGAATTCCGGAAATCTGTGCCAAGTTTCAAACAAAGTTATAAATCTAGCCCGTCTCTTCCTGGATACGAAATGTATGCAGGATCATGCAAATATTGTAAGGAGTTAAACAAATCATAAGAAAAATAGAACGCTACGAATAACTCTTTTTTTTAGTCAGTAAATTTAAATGATTTCATTTCACGTGAAAATATCAGCCTTCTAAATGTTGGCAGACAGAGTGAAGAAACACGACTCTATCGCGATAAAGTGAACATTCAGGCTAATGTGTTTCCCATTCGTTCTCCCGCCATAGAGACTGAACGTGCCTGACAACCAGGTCTGCCTGGACATCTGCAAGTAGTTCAGCAAAAAAATCACGGAGAAGTGCCGTGGAATCAAGCCACTTGTGGAACAGACGCTGGAATCGATATCTGGGACAATCTTAACGGGCAGATAGAGGCGGACTTTGTCTTCACAACACGTTTCCTTGATAGAAACCACGTATTACTGCGCGGAAGGATTCCCAACATTAGCCGTGACGTCACGAACATGTCGCCGGGTGGTTGTGAAAGTGTACTGAGATGACAGATGAGGCGATGTTTAATACTTTTTCTAATCAAAGTAACTTTCTGAGAAAGCTTTTCTCTTGATCTGGTCATCAATAGATGCATCACTTTATAGTATACATTGGATTTTACGATCGACGGAAAGGGATTGTGAAAATAGCAGCATGAATTTGGAAATACCTCCTGGACTGACGGACCTTCTGCAAGAGTTTACGGTTTCTGTGTTACGAGAAAGACCGGGGGACCTAGTGCAGTTTGCTGCCGCTTATTTTAATAAATTAAATGAAAGACGATTAAATGAAAAGCCACCACCTCAACGTGGGGTGCGGTTTGAGGCTCCCACCCCTCCTCCAGATGAGCCCATGAATACAGACGATGAAGATGACGAACCAATGCCAGGTAATATTATAGTGTCCTCTGTCGTCCCCAGAGATTTTCTAGTCTGTTACAGTACACTGTCGTACGGTAGTGGTTGCAGTGCTTCGTTGACTCGTTGTGGTACCGTACTAACCGTAGTCATACTTTATTTCTTGAAACTGTAATTAAAGGTTGTGATATGTACAAGTGCACTTGTGGGCACCCTTGGATAAATTGTAAAATTTCTCAAGAACACAAAATCTTAAAATTAAATCACAAATTTCTCTTCAAATCCTACATACTGTAAGGCACATACATGTACCGGTACATTAATTTCTAAATTTACTCAAGACATGGGATTTCACTTGAACTTTATTGTACGGTTGCATGATTTTCCAGGGGTGCTTGAAGGTTACTCTGTGTAAATGTATGAAATGTTCTTATCACAGATCTATGTTTGTATACCTTTAATAAACATGGTGATTAAGGCATCTCCTCCAGGGGTCTGTATAATACAGTTTTGGCCTTGATTTTATATATGTAGTTCAGTAGGTCTGCACATATGTAATTGTATCCATTTGATTGGGTGTGTACAGTGTCCTATTTTAATTCATTTTAAAATATCATGAACTATGAAAGTAAACTGTTGAGGCTTTTTTGGTTCATTGTGTGACGTATATAAGAAAAAGAGGAAATATTAAAATGTGTTTGACATTTATTGACTTTAACTGTCAATGTCATAGGTTAGCCTGTGTTGTCTTGCACATTTATCCCACACAGGTTAAACAGTTATAGACAGTCCTGGTAATTGCATGTGTGTACCGGTACAAGGCTTTGTGAATGGCACCCTGGTATTGTTGTTAATCCACATGGTGGGTCTTCAAGACGGAGTGCAGGTTTGCACGAAGTGCAGGTTAGATGGGAGCCTAGTGTACCTCCTTGGTGCTCTCTGAGCTAAGGGGCACAGGATGCTCAGCTGATTTATTGTGGTGTCCTGCTTTGCTAATGTTCTGTAAATGATTTGTCCTGCCTTGCATGTTACCAGATTCGTTTACTGTGGTTTCCTTCATATAATAATAAGTGAAATAACCTTG
The DNA here is from genome assembly GCA_032466195.1 of Katharina tunicata. NCBI lineage: Eukaryota > Metazoa > Mollusca > Polyplacophora > Chitonida > Mopaliidae > Katharina > Katharina tunicata. The sequence goes on from JAVFBZ010184995.1 coordinate 5,986, forward strand.
AGTACGTAGGCCTTGACATAACATAAGGTTTCAGGGCACCAAAGCAACTTTGCCTTTGGATGTTACTTATCTTCAAGGGCACAGAGGCAAAAGCATGGGGCACCAAGGCAATTTTGGTAACTGTGGATAAGGCACCGAGGCAAAGTTAAAACATAATTAACTTATCCACACATTTTTAGCTGATAGATTTTGGTGTAACAATGGAAGAAGTTAATTCGGTGCTGTAGTGTTTCTAAGCTTAGCGCTTATAGGCTGCCTTGCTCCAGTGTTGCCCCCAATCCAGCCAAGTGACTGGTTAGCGTACATGCAGCCGTCACACCAGTCATATAAAACAACTTACTTGGCTGTTATCAGCAACCCAATTTTACTGATAATATTTGACAATATTTTGAAGGGACTGTGGGACTTTTTTTTTTATTACTGAAGTGTTATTTAGTGAGTTTAAATTCAAAAAACAAAATGATTGCCTAAAGTATGCCTTAACAATGAATGAAATTTTTCTTTTTTTGTATTCGGCAAATTTTGCAAAATGAGTATAAATATTGCAGCCTTTATATTGGTTTATGTGCCAAAATTTATAGCTTAACAAATTCAATATGTAACTGTCCGTGATGTCAACTACATGTACAGTTCATCCGCCGAGTGTGACATGGTGAACATCGGGATGTGGTGATTGCGTTAAATTAAATCTGTTTCAGACGAAAAATGCAAAATCCCATGAAATTGTGTAATAGCAAGTCTTTTGTACAGTTTTGTACAGTTTTAGCAAATAGTATACTCAGGATAAACGTTCATTTACGCGATCAGGGCAAACATAAACTATAATTGCAACCATTCTGTGCGGACTGGGAATATGAATACGCCAGTTAAAGCAGAGTGAGACATTTGCCAAGCTGGGTAACCATGCTGACTGTCCACACGTATGCTTGTTTACGGGGGGCGGACTGACGCAAAAGGATTTCTGAGCACTTGTCAATGACAATGAAGTTCAATTGTGATGTGTTTTGACCAATCCATGTAAATCTCCGATGTCCGAAATGAATTAATTGAGATTTTAGTGTCAAAACCACGGCAGGCTTTAATATAGGGGCAATTCAAAGTTGCCGTCAACATGTCTACTTTTGAAAAGGCAGCACGGCAAGTGGCAAGGGCATAACAGTAAATTGTCGCAGCTTATGTCAAGGCCTAAGTACGGCGTAAAACCCTAATAAAACAAACAAACAATCTTTGCCCCAGAGCTCGTTCGTCTATTAAGTTGCAGGCACAGCGCAGGTTCCCATCAACCGTAATTATGTTGGCTCTTAGACTAAAGCTAGATAAATAGATAAACTGTTAGCTTATTTATCTCTTTGATTGGGGCTTAATATCATATTCAAGGATATTTCACTTATGTGATAACTTTGCATTGTCCCTGTTCAGTTGAAATCCGAGAACAAGTCCAATAAAAAACACCTGTAGATCTCTGGAAATGTCACTTACACACGGAAATGTCACTTACACACGTGAGATAATGTACCCACACAAAACTCTGGTGTTATAGGATTAAGGGGGCTCAGCATATAATCAGCAATCCAATGGGCAATAGATTGAACACTAGGGGCCATTTGGCCTCTTATTGAAATAGAAATAAGCAAATAAATGATTAACTAAGTAAATGATAAATAAAGTGCTGCACATACATGTATATTCCTTGTAAGCACTTTAACATGTTGGCTTAACAAAAACACTTAAACAAAAACTTCAAAACATGTACATATGTAACAGGCAAACATGTGTAATGTCCACTGCTTTATTGTCACATATTTTGAAGTGTTTTTATTTTTTCTGCAAATACAATTACTTATTGAGGTTTTTCAAAGGGTTTACAGTCTTTATGATGTCCTTGAAGCTCGAACACCCTGAGCTTCTGACGAAGTGGTGTTCCACGGCTATAAACACCTTGTGAGAAGGTCAATTATGAGTTCATATATACATCTAGCCTCCCTGTTTGAGATTATATTTACTTAAAACTGGGAAAAAAAATGTTTGTGCACTATTAGGACTACATTGTCTAATTCCAGTGACATCTAGCCTAGTTGGTGGCGTTACACAACAACTACTTACTATCAGCCTTAAGAAATTGGGGAAAACAAAATTTGAAGAGAAAGCTGTCATGTTTTTGGGGTTTAACAGCGACGTAGAGGTAGTACAGGTAGACTGTGTGTTTAAAACCTCTGACGTCAGTTTGGTAGGGAGTCAAAATCCAAGAAGCTGGCCACCGATTCTGAGGTTTTGAATACCATTTTATTCTAAAACATGTAAAACAAACAAAATTACCGGTATCATCAATTCTCCTGGCTTCAAAAGTGCCTTTTACGAAAAGACTCACCCCCTCTACATAGTCCTTGCTTATTCTTCCCTGAAACCCATCAATGTAATTATTGTTCACAAGTAAATTTATCAATAAATACAACTTTGAAGAGATATGGGTAAATAGGCACAACAGATGATAATCATAAAAAGGTATCTTGCTTCGTAATAACTTCAAATAAGCTAGTGCAAACTTATCTGACAACATGTTTAAATATACATGATGCGGGTTGTGTAATTTGCAATAGTGTTGTAGTTTGAGGTCGTGAGATATGGGTTGCCAGCGCAACGTAAACCTTGCCAAGTTCCAACATTATAGACACCAGAGCCTACAGGGGGGCGATGGCAGCAATGCTATTATTATGGGAGAAAATCTCTTCTGAATAATTTTACTTACATGTACATGTACGTAAACTTAGTTTTAAAAATTAGTCTGAAGATACCATTCAAGACAGGTTACACTCACTGACGAGTTCTTGTTGTGATCAGGGGAGTAGGTCCTGATCCATAACAGCTGTTTGAAACGCCTAGACAAAGACCTACATGTATCTGCTGTCCATGTTTTCAAGAATATTTACAAAGGGAAGGTACAGTAACCAAGAGAGGGGTAAAATAATTTTTTTTCACCTGGCCGTAAGATGTTTCAGCTGTTGCACGCTGTTGAATTTATTATTCCCACAAATTTACAAAATAAAACATCAGGCATGCAGTTGACAGATAGACCGTGCTAGACCGTTGTGAACTTGTCTGTTTTTATGAATGAAGACGTATTTCCTCATTTTCCTGACATATTCTAGACTTAACAAACGTTTATGTGGTTAAAGGCTCTGTAAGTTAACTTCTGCTTTACCTCCGGCTCCGAGTACATCCTCGAATTTGTGGCGCTCTGTTTTGATAAGTGGTCTATCAGAATGAGTTTTCTTTTGCTTTTGGTTTAGATATTATAATATAGGACCAGTTGGGACAATCCTCACCTTTTCAACTTCCCATTTTATGTTATATCTAAAATAAAAAGAAGCATGTACCCGGAACAGGAAGGAAACTCAAGAAATCTTTCATCGCATGACGTGACTTACAGGCCCTATTTTACAGGTTAAACTCATATATGTAATTAGTCAAAACTATGTGTTAAATAGTTTGACTGTAGGTTCAATGTGATATGATTATGTGACTGAATTACATGTTAACATTAAAAAGAAAAATGTCGAAAAAAAATATCTGATGAATGAAGATATATGTTCAGATTTATGAATTAATTAACTAATGCACCTAATTATATTTAAAAATTGCTGATCATGCCTTTATGTGCAATTCTAGTAACCTACTAACTTTAATTTAGAAAATGAAAGAAACAAAAACCAAAGAACTACAAAATGTTTTTGGTCCATGAGAACAATAGAAGAATCAATTGTTGATAAAGGTTGTTTGATTCTTTCCATCTGACCAGGCAGAGCAGCTAACTCCAACCGAAACATGTACCTGCCATTGCAAATTTCCAAATTATTTGTTGGCTTGATGAATAGCACCAAATTCATTGGTCTGGCAGGCTGTCATATGAGAGATATAACCTTAAAGATGTTGTAAAACCCCAAACAAACAAAAAACACACCTACTTCCATGAAGACGTAGTTCACTGCATATATGTAGTTAACTATAAAAGTTTACTTTCAGATTTCTGGGTATCATCTAGATAAAAATGACACTATTTCAGTGTTCCTGTGTCAGTGGTTATCGTAAAGAAACATTTGTTAGTTCTACGGTGTGCCTCTGTAGCTCAGTCGGTTAGAGCCCTGGTCCTGTTAGCCGATTTCACGGTATAAAAAAAAAAAAAATCATAAATGTAGAGAAAGAATTTCTCATATATCAGTGCTTCCATTTACCGGTAAATACCAAATGTTATAAGATCCATCTATCAAGTTTATTTCACTTGAACGAGAACACCAAGCTGCAACAGCTCTACAGATACGACCTGCGATAGATTGGCTTCTGATTGGCTGAAAAATGTCAAGATCAGATTGATCTCTCTTGATATAAAAATCTGTTCTTTTGCTTTACCGTTATGGCAATCATGCTATGGCCGTGTTTCGCCAGAAAAAAAGATTTAAGACATTTTAGGTAAAATATTTTTATTGCGTCCCAAATCTGAAAATAAAACTAACACTGTTTATACGTGTTTGGCTTTATTTAATACATTTAAATAGTGTTTTAAGGTACGATCCAGGACTGGTCAAATATGAGTGGGACCGGTAATTTTGTTCCTTCTCGTTTTGCGGGACCAGCGTAGTTTAATGGCCATCGGAAACACTGACTGTATGTTTATAATGATGATGTTAAAGTTAACTCAAATCAAATAAATAAATACATATAATAAAATAGGGGGAGAAACAGTCTTATCAATATGTTTTCTTTGTTTTATTTTGTCGATTGTCCAGTTGTATGTAAGCATATAGCTAACTGTGTATTATTAAAATCATTAAAGGTGTCCTTATGATATGGTATGACAGTTTCAGCATCATAATGAAATAAAATAACAATTATTATTTATGGTGTTTTTTTTTTTTGGGGGGTTTTGCGGACCAAAAAAAACAACAGTATAGCCCCTCGGATATTACGTTTGTGAGATAATTAAGTCCAGATTATGATTAACATATTTACATAAAGCTATGGGGCGAATAGCCCTGTGAGGCTGTATGCGCCAACGAAAACAAACAAACAAACAGGGATAATTGTCAAAGTTTAAAAAAAACAAAAAATCAAACAAAATTAGCTGATTGATTGGTTGGTGTTTAACGTCATGCTCAAGGTTACATGTTATCGCTGTCAGATGTAAAGATTTAAACGTCCCTCCAGCGCTAAGTATGACAGCATGAATATAATCTGGAAACATACCGCCCTTAGCCAAATGGTGTCACCAGAATTTTGACATTAACATTGAATACTTCTTAAATACTTCTTAAAATTGTTAGCTTATTAACTCATAAGGAATTAAATTTCCCAGTCACCTAAGCTACCTGTGCTGTGAAAAAACAAAACAACAACATGGGATTGTCACATACCCTAAATGCTCAACAAATTCGACCCCTATACCACTAAACAAACTACTAAACAAATGTTATGCAAAGGCTAAGAAATAGCAAGAAGTGTAGAAAAAACAATCTTGAAATTTTCAGAAAGTTTAGATTTGAATCTTCCGGAAAATATAACTTTAAGTTCCAAATTCAGGTTCATTAATTCAATAAAATACTTAAAACTTGTGCTCTTAAGGTTGAATTTGTTAAGGATTTAGGGCAGTCATTCTTTTTAACTATTCAATTAATAACTACTTAAAGGTTGAGGTAGATCTATATCTTAATCGACAAAGGGATTGTTTTCATGCCTAGTTTAATAAAACATTGAAATGCGTGGGTAAGCAGCACCATTGTAATAACTCCTATGATTGGGTTTAATGCATAAAGTGAAGCTCAGTTTTGTCATGCATGATAGAGCTCTGCTACACACCCATGTAATTACATTTCTCATTCAACACCGCTCAGGTAAATGAGTGCATTAACTCCATTACGATTAACTGTATATATTATGACTAATTCGCCCATTGTGAATGAAGCAATCGGGTGCTGTTGTTACAACTTGTAAACCAGTGGTCAAAATGCATTCACATTGTTGCAGGGTCAGCAGTTTTAAGACATTTATCTAGTTTTAAGACCAACATACATTTTTGTTGTACAGACAACCTTTTTTGCACTCTTAACGAGAACAGAAAGTATAAAAAAATTCTAATTGGTTGTCTTTAATATGATGCCTTTTAAAAAGTAAAATATAAAGTGTTATGAAAAAAGATATTAAACCCCAAGACATATCTTTAAGTTAAGTTATAATTATTCTTTGCAAAAAGTTTTCAGCACAAAACACAATTAACGATTGAAGTTGAATGCAACACATTTTTCAAAATCAGCTTTAATTAATTTTTTTTTTTAAATGCCCCAAAATTCTTGGTTTAAGATATCCGAGGTAAAAATTAAAGGGGTAATTTTTTTTCTATGTACATAAATTACAAATTTTAAGAGAAGAGGGGCAATAAAAAAAAACAAATAAAAAAGTTAAAAGAAAATTAAAAGATAATTTTTTTTCCATCCAATTTCCCCTCAATTTAGAATAATAACCTTGAATATTCATAATAATTTTGAATTTTTAAATAAAATGTGGAATTACAACATGATTGAAAAACTACAAATGTGAAAGTATACGTACTGTACTGTACTTGTTCAGGTTACCAATTTGTTATTATATATAACTTATATCGGTTAACAAATCTACACCCGTGCTGTATTATGATGACATTCTGCCACAACCATTTTCCCCTAAGGACCCGTACCCTGTTGCTTAATTAAACAAAATTTGCACATACTATAGTATAAAAAAAGTCTGTTCAATGGTCTAACTCAATTTTGGTCTCTGAGGATAGTTGTCACTCTATCCTAAATCTTCAACAAATTCGACCCCTTTACCACCTTATAACAAACTAGATGTTGTGCAAAGGCAACGAAGTGTAGAACCACAATCTTTAATTTTTGTATGATGTTCAGACTTGAAACTACCTGAAAATGTAAGTTTAAATTCCAAACCCACATTTATAAATTCAATAAATTACGTACAACTTGTGCTCTATGGGTTGAATTTGCTGAGGGTTTAGGTTAAAGAAAATTCTTTTTCATACAAAATCGACGCTAATTAGTAATGATTCTTTAGTTTGACTGTAAATTGTAGAAAGCCTGCCAAGGGAGTTTTTTAATTAATGAAGTTTTAATAAATCAACTGACAGATATTTATATATATATTTCTACTTTAGAAAGGAAAATACTGTACCTGATTTAATGGAAATCATATGAGCTGGTCCTTGTTGGTAAAAAGTTTGGAAATGAAATCGTGGATAATACTTGCTGTCCTCCATGGTGGCTTTGATAATACTGAATGGCGGCGTTGTTGATGACTCTCATCTGTGGCTCCATGGTGTGTTCGAGACAGCCGGTCACAGAATTGGGTTCCCTCACAAACTGTTGTTTTGTTGTCGGTCCATGTCGTCATTAAGGTAGGGGTCAGTGCGGAAACGTTGAAGCCATAGGATGGGACGTTTAACTAAGCCGGCCAATTCCCCTGACGATTATCCTTGGTGACAGTTTCTTGATTGCAGATTTGCATGGAATAGAAATGAGCTCATTTGGGGTAAGTTGTGGCCGAGTCTCTCCTAGATGGCCATGTCACAAGTTAAGCAATCGTTGAAACCTCTTGTGAATAAATATGGATGTGGAATCGTCAGTGTCTTTAGGAATTTGTGTAGGGATTGTATCAAAGCACGGGATATTTGTAGAGGCAATTGCTATGTTTAACCAAGCTTACAGAGGGGGTCTTTGGTGATGGGTTTGACCACCTCTCTGTGGAGGTCACATTGTTGAATTTGCATGGCTAACTCTGCCCTTACAATGGAGTGGTAAGCCAGAGGTGTATGGACAAGCCAGGCTGGGAAAGTTTCATCAAGGGAACAAAACAATACGGTTTTCATTTGTTGCTCTCCCGAGGAAAGACTAGTAAGAGCTGTGACATTCAGCCATTATGACATGTAACCTTCTATAGCCATAGCACTTATTGGCACCAGATAGTTCGGCACTGTTGATTGACCTGCATTTTGTGGATATTTGGCAATGAATTTTTCTGTGCTCGTGGCAGTTGTACTTTTACAGTGATTTGAAAACGATTAGTGCAAGTTTCATTTGTGATTCGAATATTGTGAATATTGTTTCCATTGTGTTTAGTTTTAAGTGGATATCTGACAAAGAAATTGCCATTGTTTTTGTTTGTGGACATCTTACAAAGAATCATGCAAATATAAACATGATAAATGGAGTACGCGTATGTAAAGATGTAAATAGATACATTAACAGATAAAACGAGGACTGTCTCAGTTTGTGTTGTTGCCTTTTCTGTGATGTTTAAGGAGATACTCTCTGTGGGAATAGATCAGTGAGAGACATTCTGTCGTCCAGAACATCAATCAAAAAGTCTTCATTTAACCATTACGAAAGTCAGGAGATGCTGGTTTCACAGGTTTCTCCAGTGGAAGGTTTGTGTTGAAACTCTGCATGTAGATTTACGTATTGTGTGTCCCCGGTTAGCTGAAGGGCACCAGAAAGCCAATTTGTTGTGGCCTCATGGTTTACATAATGAAGGAAAGTTCTGTGTTGGTTTGTTTGTTACCAGTGTAACTTAGAGTGGTTTCCATCACCCATGAGCATAGTGTTAGCCAGAGGGGTGTCTCGGTATCTTTGAGACACCCTGGAATCCAGTTGCGACACCCTAATTCAGTCAAATTTAACATGGGAAAGATAGGAAAAATGTCAAATGAGACACCGTGTTTCTTTCAAAATAGTGATTTCAGACACCCTGTTTTTGATTTCTGGCTATTAAACACCATGCCCATGGGCGGATGGTTGGATGGGTGTTGCCTTTACCCTTGTTCTCTCTGAGCTGGGGGGCAACAGGAAGCTGATTTGTTTATGGTGTCCTGTTTTTGTCCTGTAAATATTGGGCTGACATGCTGTCATATAAGTGAAATGAATTTAATTACAGAGCAAAAACCAAACAAACAAACAAACCATTAGCAGTTAGGCTAACCTTAACTACAATTCAAAAGCTCATTCAATCAATCAAAGATA
>JAVFBZ010185006.1:0-21286 GCA_032466195.1 Katharina tunicata
TGTGATAGTCTATTTTAAAAAACTGTGTGAAGTTCATTCTGACTTCTTTTTTTATTCATCGTTTTACAATGATTTCTTTTTTTTCGTCCTTTAGTTTTTCCCTTTATTTTTCCCCTTTTTTTCATGTCTATATTTTAATTGTCATCGTCTTTTTTATTAAATGATTTCTTTTTTTTCGTCCTTTAGTTTTCCCTTTATTTTCCCCTTTTTTTCATGTCTACATTTTAATTGTTTCCTTTTTTATTATGTCTTCCCCTCTTGTTTATAAAATTTCCCACCCCCTTTTATGTTGTGTCTTTTATTAAAAATACAAAAAGAAAACACCAGACCCCCCACAAACACACACCACACCAATGCTCCTCAAGAGCAGACGATCTGTGACCGCCGTGACGTCATCGTGTCCTCTGTGACCTCTCACACACACTTCGGCCATCTCCGGCCAACTCCAGCCAGATCCGACCCAACTCCCGCCACAACCCAGCATGCAACGCGCGATCCAAAACAAAATGGCCGCCAAAAACAAAATGGCCGACAAAAACAAAATGGCCGCCCCCACAGCAACAACCACGTGACCACAACCCACCAATCAAATCAACACGCGCATGCGCAACACACCACTTCCGGTCTAGATCCCGTGGAGGTAACAATTCGTCCACTCCGCGCACTTATGGAGCTACAACCCACAAAACCCACTTATGCCCTATCCCATTAGCGCTCCCCCAATGGACGAAACGCACTTTACTTACTACTCACCAGGGTTCTCAGAGCTGGGATATAACTGGTAATGGGATCTGCTTATATTAAGGACGCGATATCCTGGTAATACAATTTAAAACAAACGGATCTATGATTTCCGTGAAGCGTATTTAAAAGCGGCGACTGCACACCGTTAACCAGCATATATACACGTGGTTTTGTGGAGAGCAGGTCGCCAGGTAAACACATACCGGTATCTAGTTAGCTCTTTCTTTACATGCTTAACTATACGCTTTTTATTTAAACTCTGAAATCGACTGTCAGCTTGGTAATACTGGTTTTAGCTTGGCTCTGTAAACGTTCATCTGTAGGCCTATTAAATATTTTATATATATACGTAAACTTTTATTTAACAATTAGCCTTTTCTCTTATTTTAGTCCATTCGAGCCAGTTGAAACGGTTACTCTCTCATCATGGCGGCAAGGAGTCCAGTGAAAATACAGAATTTCTTTGAGCTGTCAGCGTTGAAGTTAGACGGCGAAACGCTAAAATTCCAGACGCTGAAGGACCGTGTTGTTTTAATAGAGAATGTGGCTTCCTTGTGAGGTACGACTGTACGGGATTTCACCCAGATGAACGAGCTGGTCTCCAAATACGGGGATAAGCTGGTTATCCTGGCCTTCCCGTCTAACCAATTCGGTCACCAGGTGAGGCACCTTATCAGATATATATATAATGTGTATTAATTAACATATACCTGAAAAGTAACTGTGTATTGTAAATGTAGATCTGAATGTAGAAGCCTATTAGTCGTACCGAGATTTTGTAAGAATTGGTAACTAAATTTACGAATTTAGTCATTATTCAGCAAGATACTCATTTTGGAGAAAAAATTAGTTTGACGCATTTTCTCGTTTATATATTTATATTTAGAAATGTGAATAATTTTCATGCACTCGGTTGACCAGATTGTCCATTGCATTTGCATGCCTTCTATAGAGCCTCTATCTAAACATACTTCTATTCTATTTAAAAAGTAGCCATGCAGTTCAGCGTTCTAATTTACGTTAAGTTACATCTGTCTCATTGTTTTAACCGCGGCTAGTAGGCCTATATATATCATACACAGGAGAAATTTAACGCTTGTGAACAACTATATGTGCGTAAAATCTTTGATCGTATATCGTAATCATTGATAAGTTATGTTGTTTCAAGGCATGCAGGCTTCGTTCGAATTTAGCAAAGTCGTCTATCTATATGTTAAGCTCGCCATAAACCACCAGTAGGGCTATAGAATATATCAAATATCACCCATCGTGCATTCCTATAAAAATTGTTTTATTGTTATTATACGGCTTTCATAAATTCTTCTTATTGCATATGCAAACCAAAGAAAGCGTTGTAATTCACTCCACACACTCTATATGTAACCTACTACGAAACCTATATACGAAATATGAAAGCTGTATTTCTGGGAGATTTACTGTATAAAATATCATAAATGACAAAGCCGATTAGAATTTAAGCCTCAAGGATGAGACATAAAATGAACAGTTATATCTATATATATTGAGCACTCGTATGATGAAAGCAAGCATGACTTGCATGTTGTCACGACCATCCCTGTATCCTGTTCGAGGTGAGGTTAAAATAGGAAGCGAGAAATCTGTCATTTTAAATATATAAGGGTAGATGCCATGCAGTACCGGTACTAGAAATTAAGCTATGAGGCCGAATACGCAATGGTTAATATTGACTACATTTATAGTTGTTTTTTTCCTCAAAATTTACAAAGTCTAGATGGTTGCTGCAGAGTGGTTCATTTCGTATACGCCAGTTATATATTCTATTGTAAAATCGTATTCAAGTTATCGTGTTGAATATATATAATTGACGTTATTTGACATTGTTACCAAATTATCAGCTGTAAGCCGGCGTATTGATATAAAACCTAAGGCCTGGGCAATTCCTTGTGATGAGTATACCTCTAATTCCATGTATTTCTTGCCGCTGCATGATGACGTACTATCGTGAATGTAACCCACACAACTCACTTATTGAGTGACCTCATTGGTTTATGAAATTAGTTTTGGTTATATTTACAACCCATTTTAAATACCATTTCTAAATTGTGGCCTACTATCCAAACAAGTACACTCATACTTAACCCTAAAGTCTTTCAAGTACCATTGCGGTATTTAAGGGGGTTAAATTGGCCTACTCATAAATAATACTCATTCTGTTCTAAATGTGGAGATGAGTAGCCTACAGGTACTCATAAAAAGTAATGATGTGACCTGGATAGGTAAAAATGCTTGTCATGATCTTTAATGCAAACGAAATAAAGAAATATAGACGAAAGGTGAAATGAGATACCATAGAAGAAAAGCTGTATATATAAATCTATGGTTTAACGTTAGCTTCTGTATACATATAATCATATACGTACGACCTGTGTGTTCATGTTCTTGAATTGGTTATATGTGACATGGGTTACCTGATTAGTAGGTTATATCTATTCTGAATCTCGATTTATTCATAAATTGTCCCCTGCATTTACCATAGCTCTCTCACACTACGTATCAATTCAGTGTTTGCTTTCGTCCCTTAGTTTCTTGGATTTTTTGTCATCTTTCATTATTACCGCCAGTCTTGGGCAAAAAGGCACTGTTTAACAGGCAATTGAATACACACAATGACCTATAGTGAGCGAGTCTTTTAATTTCACTGCTAAGAAGTTATATGGATAGATGTCTATGAATTAACTCGTATTCCTTACAATATAGGCCCAGTCGAACAAATTTGCTGCATCATGGACTGAATTAATCAAAGCTGTCCAGGTATCTAGAGTATTCGCTCAATAGAGCTTCATAATAGAGTGGAGGAAAATCGTGCCTTATTGTAGAGAAAAGGGAGAGTTAACTTATAAGCCAACGTGCACATACACATACCACCTATACATATGTAGAGACTGTATAACTAACGGGAAATAGTAACTTATAAACCAACGCGCACAAACACATACCACCCATGCATATGTAGAGACTGTAACTAACGGGAAATACCGCACCAGCTTCCGCGTGCGACGATGACAACCGACTATGTTACAGTTATCAGCACGTAAACTACATTAAACACGTGGATTATCTTACATACAAGAGGAGGATGCCTTGGATTATTTTGTCCTTTTTTTTTTGCATTTGAGCTTAGCAATGTTGAGAAGAAAACATTTATATTGCCTGTTTCATTCTAACTGATCAATGTGTGGATGAGACAACAATATACAAGACACATGTATGTGTTGACAATGAGCTTGGCTTTGTAACTCGTATGGACGGTATGATGTTGACATTGAGTTCAAGTAAGAAATAAATTCACGAACAAATTAAATGTTGTAGGCCCCTTTTATTGTCCAAGGGTATTCCTGGGGTCCCATGTCCATGGGAGTGTCTATATGAGCCCATTTCAAGGTCCTTACAAGACCCAGTCTGGACAGATGCGGATCCCAGTTCAGTAACAGACAGGGTGACCCTTTCAGGCTTTGTCCTGGTAAACTGGTTGCCGACATGTATCCTTGTAGAAGTTGTAGTTTAGAAATAGACCCTTATTTACTGTACTTGAAATGCTGTTATGTGCTGTGATGAAACAAAACCTTTAGCCTGGTTGGGGGTTCTGTTAATACATGATATAAATAAACAAGAATATATGTATTTTATTAATAATAATTGAGGGTATTTTTGTGTTTTCCAGGAGAACTCTAAAGGCGAGGAGATTTTACGATCGCTGAAACATGTTCGACCTGGTGATGGGTTTGAACCCCAGTGCATTATGATGGAGAAGGTAGACGTGAACGGAAAGAACGCCCACCCGTTATTCCAATTCCTAAGAGAGAGGCTGCCGTATCCCAGCGACGACGGCGTGTCACTCATGAGGGACCCTCGCCTCATCATCTGGGACCCAGTCACCAGGACAGACATAGCCTGGAACTTTGAGAAGTTTTTAATCACTCCAGACGGGAAACCATTCAAGCGCTACTCAAAGCAATACCAAACCATTAATCTCAAACACGATATCGAAGGTCTTATTTTTAACTTCAAGTTAGATGGTAGTTCTTAGCACCTATTTATGGTTATATCTATTGTACACCCAACGGAGAAGAACAGATGGGAAAAGGGAAGCTTAAGCTTTAACACAATTTGCCATATATTCTATACAAGTAACCTCCTCAGACACTCATGTAGATTAGTCATCAATACTATACTCAGTCTATTCTTCTTCAGAACATGCACCATCTTGGGTATTATCTAGTCCCAGAATCTAAGAAGACACATGTTACATATACAGTACCATACAAATACATTAGATTGTACGACAATAACACTAAAATATATATTGCTGTATATACACTGTAAAAACAATAAAGCATTTTCAAGAATGCATTAAGAGACACACTATTTGCGAACTAAACAGTTAAAGTGCTTTAAAACAAAACAGTTCATACACATTTAAAAGTGTTTTTGTAAAATCAGTATAGCGCTACATTCATGCAAATCACTGCAGTGTTTCATTTAAAAACATTAACGTTAAACACATAAGTGTTTAGTAAAGTGATAGTATGACCAAATGTGTTCATGAAATGTTTGTTTTTACGCACTTTGAACAGTGTTGGGTACACAAAAGGTATTTTTATTGGGACAGAAAGGCGTTTTATGAGAATTAGTGTTTTTAAAGTGGGGACAAAATATGTTTATAATGGAACACATTTTTTTTTACAGTGTATCAATAACCTTGTTGGTGTTAAAGGTGTTTTCAGTAATTGTTATATACAGTTTGATTAGAGCTAGATGGAAAATCAGTCTTATATTCTCGGTAAGTTGGGATAATATAATGTCAATGTCTTTTTTTTTTTTTTCTTTAAACATCTAGGCCCGTATCCATAAGGCTACTTAAGTATTTCTTACAAGTTAAATATGTCTAAAATAATGTAGTTTCTATTGTTAAACTTTCATTTATAAACTGGCATTTAGAGTAACAAAATCTTTTGAAAAGTGAGAACAATGTATTTAAAATGAAGTTTGAAAGTTGACTAAGTTTTTCTTGACTTTAAGAAATACTTATGTAGCTTTATGAATATAGATTGCCGTTATCCACTTTCACAAATCCTTTACACGCTACTTTCATTTTATTACATGTGCTTTATATATTACCGCTTTGGGGGTTTCAACACATTTCAACTTCACTGAACAACTAAGAACAGTAGAATTATTAATATCCGACTTATTCATGCATGGTTGCTTAGCTATAAATTTCACAGGATCTCGTTTGATAAACATTCCTACACTGACGTAAGATCAGAATACCATACTGTATGGAGGTTAATACTCATTCTTCTTCTTTGCAACTTTCATGATTCTCAACATATTACAATGGTGTTAATGCAGATCTTAATGTGTCTCTATGTAAGCCGCTTACTTAAAAGAGGTTTTACTTGGCCAGTTTTAACGTTTGGTATTGTAATTTTAAACAAGGAAGCATTTAATTAATTACAAACAGTATCTCATGGGATTAGTTCACTCCGAGTCGGCCCACAGTCCGAGATCGCATGAAGGATCTGTTATAAACCCCTGTGAGGGTAACAGATCCCGAGTTAATAGCTCAGACGTGGATAAACCTCTCAGACTGAACCTCTCCTACCGATACTGATTGTACAAGTTTATCCTACGTGCGTAACTTTGTTCGTGAAATGTTTTAATAAAATTATATATATTATACAAAAGCCCTTGCTTTAATTTACTGTTTGTGTGGGTGAACGTGTTGACATATCATGACAAGAAGGGTAAAACGAAAGAAAAATAGTAAAACCCACTATAAAAGGGTATGAGCCCAAGGGCAATGTTATACAGACGTCTTTCGTACAAAAATCAAAGGGTGTATCGATGGCGTGGACATAATCACCATAGGGTCTACATTAAGAATGAGAACTGCATATATAACATCACAGGAGCCGTTCGGATGTGAACTCTAGCTTATAACAACTTTTACCTGGATGAATATACATAAGCGTTACTACTTCCAAGTAGTTGTGTAAATACAGCACCACAGTTTAATTAAATATAGATTTGAAAAACTATTCGTTACGTGATTAACTGAAGTGTATATAGGGCGTACTTAGAATTTTATAAATATTTAACAACTATTTTT
Source organism: Katharina tunicata (assembly GCA_032466195.1). Lineage (NCBI taxonomy): Eukaryota > Metazoa > Mollusca > Polyplacophora > Chitonida > Mopaliidae > Katharina > Katharina tunicata. Next base: position 6,899 of record JAVFBZ010185006.1, read on the forward strand.
ATTTAAAAATTTAGCTGAAATTCAATACGACATCTATAGGCTATTTGCCGAAGTCTTCATCTATCATTCCACATATAATTAAATAGCTGGAAGCTCTTTAAATTTATGTTGGAAATGTATTGTAGACCAAACAAACATCAGTTCTTGACACAGGGGCCCGTATAACGTTTTAAGTTGATGTCCTAACCAAAGTTCATTTAGTTCGTATTTGAACAGAAGGTATGTGCATAACGGCTTAAATTGAGCATGTAAAGGTCTTTTTGAACTAAAACGCAATGTTTGATATACCGTAGGTTAAACGATTATTAAAAAAACGGGTCAAGGCACAAATACGTATCCTTAAATATATCTTGAATCTTTACAAGTCCTGGCTATATTTTGGGAAATGGGAATAAGTGGGTCATTTATACGATTCTATATAACGACCAGTTTCTATTTAGTGTTTAATTATTCATAAACTAGCAAACAAATTGTCAACGAAAAAGCATCTCCTCACCTCTTAATTACACAGAAAATCCTAATCAAACACGTCCTACCAAATACGGTAGGGTCTATATGGTATATGTAACGACACTGCAATCTTACCTCAGAAGTTTGTCCCCTTGACATAGTCTGTACCACAAAAGAAGGCGCTGACTTTTTAAAAAATTATTATTGAAAAACATATGATATTTATAAAATAATGAATATGAGTTTTTAAAATTAATATAATTTCCCAATGATTGCCATTTCTATGATCACAGTTTGAATGAAGCTACTTTGAAATTTCAAATACATTCCAAGGTATAATAATATGTAAATGTTAAAACAAAACAAAATCATTATTCATCAGAGATCATATTAATTAGTCAAATGCAAATACAATTTAAACACAGTTTTAACCATTTTCTTTTTTTTTCACAGGATAAAACATTTAAAATACTTAAATTGATAACTATTAATAGTCAACAACGGTTATGAATTTAATTCTGATTGCAAAATTTTGCAAAAGACTTAAGTACCATTAAAATGCAAAACTAGTCACACCCTTTTAAAGATCCATTTATAAATTAAATGAGAGAGAAACTGTGTTACACTGTGCATAACATTTAGTCTAAATAACTACTAATATGTGTGACATGTTCAAAACTAGAACTATTCCTTGTACAGTACTCTACGTCAATGTTACATACTTGTTAAGCATACATTATATAACAAAAATAAACAGATATAAATTGAACAAGAAAGGTGTGCTTCAAGAGTTGCTTTGGCTTTAATACTTTTAAAATATAAAAGTGAATAAAAGGAAGTATCGGTAACTTAAGATAGACAATGAATAAAATCTAAAGAATTGCAAAGTATGCATTTTTTCAAGCTGATCAAAAATTATGATTAGAAACTAATTTGTGAAGCATTGGTAAAGATCTTATTACAAATTAAAATTTGATATATCTTGCAACATTCCAAGTGAGAGTGGGGAATATATATGCACAATATAATTATTACAATATCAACCATGGGGTGAATCATCCATCACAGCAAAAATAACACAGCTTTCAAAATTGGACTTTATCTTGAAGAAGCCGACTAGTTTTCATGGCTTGCCAGTTTGATTACATACTACACTTTACGCTCATTTATGCTCACTCAGTATGTGATTTAGGTCACATTTAAATGTGTCTCATATGTTTAAATATGCAGTCTTACGATGTACATTAGATTGATAGATTGATTGATTGATTGGTGTTTTACGCCACATTCGATGTACATTAGAAATGTCATAACTATTGTGTTTCATGACCTAAAGTAGTGTTCTTCGATGATTTGACCAGGTTTCAGCCTTTCAAATGAGTCAAAAGACGATATATATATATATGTGCAAAAATATGTAAAGATTTCAAGGCCAAAGATGTTAGCTAATGCGGCCCTTGATGACATCGGACGACCAAAATACAGGTGTGTTTCAATACAGAGTTCAATCATTGTGTCTTAGATGTAATATAAGTTATGTCAAATAAAACTGCGTTCGATGAAATAATTCTGGCTTTAAATCTCTTTGATCTCAACCAAGGTTTGATTTTGTAAATCCATAAATCTGTCCAGATCAAAATAGTTTCAAGCCTACTCAGGATGCTGGAGGATCAGATGTGATGTCACAGGTAATGTGACTCAGACTTCAACCTCTTCTGATTCAGGTGTTTCAGCCACCAGGTACTCTCTGTTCTCATATGTCCAGAAATCATTTAGGTCTATCAGTATACTGACTACTGTGTCTCCTTGACCACTGCAACACACAACAACACATTACTGACAGTACAATAATTGATAATGACAAACAATTTCAACAGTTTTTGCTAAAAGTAATGGCATAACAAACACAAAAATTACAACTTGTTAATGTAACAATTCTTTACCAAATAAATTGTTATTTATTAATTTGTTTGTTTATAATATTTATTTATCTGATGATAGTATTTTACTTTCATGATGACTTTGTACTGACAGTGAATAGTTTTATGCCAAGTAAAATCCTTTTAAATGTAATCAGACACTTTTTAACACTATCCTAATATACACAAGGAACAAAAACAAATATTGGAAACAAAAACTAACTCAAAATGTAAGCTGGTTTAACTATGGTTGACCATAAATCTACTGACATTAAGTCATAAACTGTACTGCAGGTAAAGAATAACGGAGGCAAGGAGACCCACCTATTGATGAGATCTTGGAGAGTGATATGTAGTGGGTCCTCTGGCTTCACCATGTCAAATATTTCATCTTTTACATCATGAAAAGAGACAGGCTCCTGGCCATAGGCTTTCATCTGATCCTGGATGGCCTGAAAACAGAAAAGTTCAGCGGCAATATAATACACATTTGTGATCCGAGTTTTCTGAATAATGAGTTGATTACTCTAATCTGACTATAACAATCCTGTTTAACTATTTTACACAAACTTTAGCTTTTCTTTGTGTTAATCCATTATCAAGCTCTCCTTTTTATGCCATTTTTGTAAATGCATGCACATTAACACAAGTTACAGTAGGCAGTGAATGAATATCTCAAAGTTGATTTCAACAATCATAGTTTTCAGTAATTTATCAATAAATAATAAAATAAAAAATACACAAGCTCTGAATCTTATCCACAAATGTGAATGTTTAAACTAGAATAAAATACCAATTGCTTACCCTGAAGAAATAGTTCAGTGAGAAGACATTCAGGTATCCTTTATTTTGCACATCCAATATCCTAAAGAGATATTGCAGAGCAGGTGCCTCCTTTCTGTTCTCTAGAGCCAGAACAAAATCTAAGTAAGTCTTGTAGTCCTGTAATATACAACAAAATAAAATAATGCAAACTCAATGATGTGAAAATCTGCAGGATAATTCATAGTTTTTGTTCACCTCAAAAACAAAAGAACTCCACAACGAAATAGTATGCCTCTTTCTATCTGTTTGAACAGTATCGCCAATATTTCATTTATATGATTATCTTTATTTTATCCAATAAACTAAGGACCTCACAGATCTGCCAGGCAAAAAACAAGGGCATTGTTTTTCGGAAAACAGAAATGTAAAATGAAATTAGCTTGGACCATTAACTAATGGTTATCAATGTCAGTAAATAAATCTGTTTATTATTTATATATGTATGAAAGATCAGGATTTGCTTCAATGAGAAAAGTGATATTCCACAGCAGTGAGATAACACTTTTTCGATTTTCACTCCGAATTGTGTTGCGTCATATGCGCTAGTTTTCATTGTGACCTTGTATATGGATGCATGTAACGTCATGACGCAACACATGTGTGTCATCATTTGACCTCATCTTTCCATTAACGTCATTCTATTTGACGTCACGCTCCGAACAACGTCATGCTATTCTGAACTCGTTTGATTTGAAATGGTAATAGAAAATGTGACAAAGCATGGTGATTTACAAATTTATTGACGATATAAATAATAAAAAGAATATTCACAGTGAAGTATGAATACCATTATATTGCTCTCGTGAATGGTGGAAAGCGATAACTCCCTTCGCTTCTCGTGAGTTATCACTTTCACCACTCACTCGAGCAATATTTATGGTATTAACACTTCACTGTGTAATATCCTCTATTTATTATTCTCTTGACTCAATGTCTTACCATCTCTCCATCATATGTGAGGCACTCCTGAAAGACTCTGTCCAAAAACACCTCGGTCAGTGTTCCGGTTCCATATCTGCAATATACACACACAGATATAATATTAGTACTGTTCTTGGATTTGCTTCCATGTATATAGCATGCGTGACATCTTGTGAAACTGTTTATCTAGACAAATTAGTCTAAAGCCATTTGGTTCGCATTCTTAAAAATAATACATTTTGTAAACTGGAAAAGGCTTTCAGGAAATCTGAAATGGCGTAAAATACATCTGCAGCTAGACTGGAACCCGGCTATATTTACCTGTGATAGAATTTCCTACAGAGACACCCTCATTTTAAATCCTAGCTATAAGTCGAAGATACATTTTTGTTTAAAAAGTAAGAGAGAACAAAGCTTACTTGTATAAACGATATGACTTTTTTAGAAGATGCAGAAACACACTATACCTGGCCAGTTCTTCTTTACTGAGCATGCCGTTGTGATCTTTATCCAGGTTGAGATACAGACCGTATACTCTCAATGCTGAGGGAGCAGAAAACCAGTTAGACTCCTGCATTTCTTTAGAAAGATCCTCATCTCGTAACTGAACAAGAGAAAACAACACCGTTTAGAACATTAGAATATCCCATGACTAAGAAAGGCAACATAAAGCTTTGCTATCCAAAATCCCATGTCATTGGGCAAAAATCTAACTGAAGAGCAAGGAATAACATCAGCAAAATGTGTACAGACAGACAGGCACACAAACAAAAAGACGGGCAGAGCAATAAACATGACAGCGTAGAAGTATCATGCATATCTAATCTACCAGTGAAATGTTAAAACAATTGCTTACATACCAACAAGGAAATAGGAGGAATTATATATTACTATTTGAGCAAGGCGACATAACTGTTAATAGATTGTCGACGAAGCTCATTTTTGACAGACTTTTGATAGATATCAAACATAAGATATGAGTGAAGTTTCAAATGTATTGAGCAATTTGCATTGGTTGGTTTGTTTGTTTGATTGTGTTAAACGTCTTACTCAAGATTATTTCACCTATATGACAACTTTGCTTTACAGGTGTATGGTGGAAAACCAGGAAGAAACCTCGAACAAACCACCCCGCAAACTCTGCAGCCACCGGAAAACTTCCCTTATATACCTAAGGTCCACAGGGGGGATCGAACCTATTGCAATTTGCATTGGAGATAATGATAATGTACTGACAAACGAGGGGACAAGACCACAATAATACCTGTTTTAAAAGTAAGAAATATACAGATATAACTTTAATTTATGACTAATCCATCACTTACTTCTAAGAGATCGTCTAATAAACTACAGGTTAGGATGTCTTGGATTTTAATTTTCCCTGTCCGCATTGGATCCAGAAAGAAGAAGAATTTTCTGACAGCTGTACACACATAGAATGAATAGAATGATTTCTCCAGGCCATTTAACTGAAACGGAACGTAACACGTATATATTTATATATTTTTAAAAATTATTACAGATAGAAATAAATATTCATATATTTGTAAATATGTTTTCCATATAATTCGGAATGATTCAGATTTTTAACTTAAATGCAAGGACATTGTCCGTTCTAGAATTGTGGATGTTTCAGCCATTGTCCTCTGATGAATGCTGCCCATAATATGTGCCAGACAAGTAAGGCTGAACCTTTGACCTTTAACGGTAACCTTGACCGTCACCCTCGCAACATGGGGTTTGCAAAAGACACATCTTTGTCTTAGGGTGATCATTTCTACCAAATTATTTAAAAATCCCATCATTTATAATAAAGTTATGGCTCGGACAGGAATCTGCAAAGCAGATGGACATGGACAATGATACAGAATACTTACTTGTGGTAACGTAGGTATTAACTCTAAAATATAGTTTTCTAAATCCTGAAAGAGAATAACATCTTGGAATTAAAGTATTGTTACACCAAAAGAGACTAGTTTGTTTAGAGCTGAACATGTTTAAATTTAGGCTTTTAGCTGTTGAGAACTTAGACCTGAACCTCAGTAAACACAATGTCTGATCAGCTTGCCAGGAAAAGATGTTAGTTCCAAATAATTTTAGGTCTCTACATCATTTAAACATACTTGGAGTTATGTAAGACACAGTAAACCTAGCAAAGGAGTGATAAATTGTTGATCTTTAATGACGGATTTGATGATCAGTTTTCTTATAATGAGTATGAATAATAATCATCCAAACATTGTTTAATAATAGGACATGTTCATATCGTTTTACTGAATCAGCATAAACTAAGAATATGCTTTCGTATGCAAAACAATTTAACCAACATGCCAGAGGATAAAATGGTTTATTCTAGGACAGCAAGTCTGGAATGAACCAAAGGGGAGACAACTTACAGATTCTTTGAGATAACCTTGTCCTGGTACATCATAAAGAGAAAGGCCTATTCTAGTCTGGTGTAACCAAACTTTTCTCATGACGTAGTTAAAAAATTGCATGATGGAGATTCTCCCATAGAGATCAGTTTGTAGTAGTTTGGAGAAAACTGTTGCTGTAAAAAATGGCCTAAAATAAACAGAAAACTTATCAACACCAGTGAACCGATACAATATGAAAATGCATTTAAAAGCAGTTTTTTATTTCACGCATGAAACAATTTCCCAATATACAAGGTCAGCTGCACAGAAAAATATTTGTTGCTTACATCAAAACCAACAGATCCTATAATTATTCATGTGCAGCCCAGAATTTAAATGATAATAAAAAAGGAAAATAATGTGACATTAAATGTCAAGCAAATTTATGATGTGTATTTTTGCTTCATATTGAAAATCAAAAAAAAGCTTTAATCTAATTTCAGAAAGATTGTCATATAGCAAAGAGAGAATTTGCAACCATGTGAGAAAACCGTCAAATGTAATATGACTGGGTTAAGACCAACATTTTATTTAAATGTATAAATGTTTTTTAAAAACTTTTTAAAGGATAGCATGTTTTCAGAAAGATACCATTCTTCCAGAGCACATGGATGTACTGTAACATGATCCCCCATCCTCCATTCCCTATAGGACCAGTGAGGGAGATAATTTCAAAATGGGAGATAAGAAAGAATCATAGTAACACATTAAATTTATAAAGCTTTTATTATTTTAGGGAATAGGGATGATGGCATACACATTAATATGACATTCTAAATATGCTTGATAATAACACTTACAAATCATGTAAACTGCATAACCACTTACTTGCACTTTGGCCCCGCCTCAGCACCAACTTTAAGGAAATCCTCATAATTTATTAGCACTTCATCTCCTACATCGGGAGGGGTGTGGTGTTTATCTAACTGGAACCATAAACTCTACAATCAAAAAGTAAGAAAATATTAACATAGTTCCTTGTCTCCTGTCCTATGTTGATTTACTTTCAGTTTTTTTATTCTTAACATAAATTAGCTCAATCAATGCTTTAATTGTTATGGATTGAAATGATACTTAATTACGTCTGAATAAAGTTTATGCCAGAAGATTATTATTGTAAACAGCCAGACAATGCTTGGACTCAAATGTTGATTGATTGGTGTTTTATGCCACATTCAGCAAGTAAATGTTGAAAACTACCCTCTTTTTTTTTTCAAAAAACTATTTTTTTGTTTTACCATTGACAGTGATTGTTGGAAAACTGTCAAAAAAAACTTATAAAAACGACTGAGCAATCTCTACAGCTAAAGAAACTTCCTTCGTATGTCTAAGATTACCAAGGGAGAGTGGACCAGCTTCGGGTGTAATGACGGTTGCTTTAAGCCCAATACACATCCAACTGAGCCATGATACAATGTACTTCCATGAATCATTACTAATTTGCACAATTCAATGAGAAGATTGATAGGTTTTCACATTGACTTACTCTTAGTTCATCATTGTCTAATAGCTCTTGGCTCCTCCTTTGTAGAAACACAGCTCTGGAAACATATTCAATTTCAAAAATCACTAGGCTGTTGGGTAATCTAGTATCCTGATTTTCTGACAGACATTACATGCTCATTGTTCTTGACAGATGTTATTCAGGCTACCAGTGTAAAGAGGGTCAGCTGCAATTTGGTTTCTTTTTCTTTTTAGTTTTGAACACAGACATGAACTGTAATAACCTTAAAAACGGGATTTAAATATATACATTTAAATATTTTGTAATTAGTTGTACAAGTTAAAGAATAATTTAGGTTGAAGCACAGTCAGATGTGACTGTTTCACTCTAAAAAGATAGTATGTTATTTTGTAGTTATAAAAGATTGCGCACTACTAAGATGCATCTAGCCGCAGCTTACCTGGACTCACACTACTAAGATGCATCTAGCAGCAGCTTACCTGGACTCTTCTCTAAGTTTCATTAATAAAGGGTCTTCTTCTGTCGGGACCTATAAAAAAATAATGTGTACAGGTCAAAACGTATGAATTAAACTATTTTAATAAAAATACCCATTGACCTTTTTTTTTTTGTCACCTTCTTTAATGCACATTAACATATTTTTCATGAATCTGAGTATATAGCCAGCTACATGACGCTGTTTTCAAGGGTATTTAAATTACTTGACATTTGTTAAATATTAAATGGTTGATACACTTTGCTGTACTTGATTCTGCTACTTCTGTCTGTGAAAGAGTGAATAATCTTTCAAATTTTCTTTTAATGTTCCAAATTTATAATAAAGTTTAGAATAAATTGAGTGGAACTGTCAAATCTCTCTAATGAGAAATAAGGTACCAGCTATATCAAGAGCCTACACGTGCCAAAAACATGGACCAAAAAGTCAAATTAAAATTTATCCATTAAAACATTTGAATTTTTTTAAAAGCCATTCATTTGGTTTCTTAAAAAAATCCTTAATTTGGTTGTGTGAATGTACCTTTTTTAAACGAAAATAGAGACCCTAGTATAATGTTGATCAATTAGTCATGAGGTTATAAGACAACAAATGTGGATAGAAACTGAAAATATGTTGTATTACTTTCAGAGCAAGCCACCACATTCCTCTTGAGATGGGTGCTACAAAAGCTATATCTTGTATTAAGCATGAATAAAAGGGAGAGCTTTGTAACACTACATACTACATTTAATCCTTATTAAACAGTGACAACAGTTACAGGGTGAAAAGTTATGCTGTTGAAAAATGTCCAAGTATGTCTATACATACTGTCTTAGCATGAGGGCTATGATTTTTTTTTATTTAATTAGCCAAGGTCAGCAGAAAATTCACAAATGATATATGGTAAGTGCTGTACTTTATCAGGACTCGTCAAATGCTCACTTTAAAGTAAAATCTAGGTATTGCCATATAAGATGCTCCATTGCCATTTGTTTGTCCTTTCCACTTGACATACAGTTCCGAAAACTTTTCCATTTCTTCTGCTTTAACATCTTCTGGGGGTCTTCTTTCTGTAAAGATGATACATGCAAATGATTTGCAAACATTCTTGGAGAAGTTACTAAAATCTAGACAATAAGTTTATCTTTTATTTTTCAACCATTTAACTTTGGCAGTGACAGGACAGACCCTTACATACATAGATAAAATGAGAGAAAAAATAATTTGCTCTGTGATAAATTCTGAAAGTAACCCTCTGAGTAACGTTGGCAATTTGGATAGAATACACTAGTGCAACAAAGTCCTCAAGCGAACAGCTTGAGAAAATAACTGTATATAATAATTAATAGACAATACAAAGAGGTTTATCATATTTTATCTCGTGGTCCACTTCAGTCTTGTTTTTTATCTTCTACATCACACATCTATACTAAGCCGAACAAAATCAGCAAGCCACTTTATCTCTATAGTTTGTCAATGGTTTGCCAATTGTACAGGGTTCCCATGATAAAGGCTGGTTATATTTTTGTTTGAGCAGGTCAGAGGATCATTGCTTTTCTTTATTTGTTTGTTTCATTGGTGTTTAAAGTCGTACTCAATACTATTTCACCAATACGATGATTTTGCAATGCCGGTGAATGGTGGAAAACCGGGAAGAAACCTCATAAAAACCACCCCGCAAACTCTGCAACCATTGGAAACTTCCATTATATACACAATGGGGATCAAACCTATTCGATAGTACAGTGAAAGGAGCTCCCTAGTCCAACGCTCAACCACGGAGCCAATGACGAACATCAGTCTTCGCTGTGAGCAAAATAGCAGGCGAGCTACACATAGTTCCCCTGGAGGGACACTAGGGGAGCTATCACACACCTGAAAACTGCTCCCCTTAAATCATCAAGATGAGCTTCTAGATTTCAGAATAATTATAAATGCAAAACGGAAGAACAGTGCAAAAAAACAGGTTCCCCACATCGGATCCAATATTTATTTTTTTTACAAGGTGCTTAAGCAAAGCGCAAAAGAAAACAAGAATTTAATGTGCCGCATTTATCAAATAAAATGTACGAGAAAATATGAATTGCGGCTACTAAACGCATTTCAGTATGCTAGACTGCTAAACTGTAATCGCTATCGCTCGAAGAAAACTTGTACAGCCTAATGAATTGGCAACATGTGCTTTTAAAAAGGCACTTAATATGTTTAAAATTGAACAAATGAGTCTGAATTTGAATTACTTTATGTTCAAGTTAATGTTTAAAATGCGAATGAGTAAATGCGAAGCGGTGTCTATGAAATAGTTCGCAAAGCAGCATGTGTGAGTTTTACCAATTAGTTAACTTTTTGTGGAATTTTTTGTTTTTATTGCACAAAAACAACTTTTTTATATATATTCAAAACAATATATATTGAACAAGTAACATGATACATAAAAAAGTTCTTGTTTGTAAAAAGTATAAATATTTTTAAAATTACAATGCAAGTTAGGTTGTTAATTAGAGCCCTGACTTGTTTAGATAGTGTCTTCAGACATTTCTTCATAGTTCAGCAAGATAATTAAGTTAACAGGTGTGTTTGGGGTTCACACCGCCCACTCTCTAGATGGACGCTTCTAGAAAGATGGTCATGTCCCCACGGCTAAAATTGTATCCCTTTTAAAATAAAGATTAGAAATTAAATGCATTAAACACCATCCAAGACAAAACATTTTTGGTGTTGTAGAATTTCATTATTGTGTATCTGGAATGTCATGGAATTTTGATTGGCTGTAGGCCTATGTGTATGAACCCTGTGTAACTCTGATTAGGCGATCTTTGTTGGCGGGAGTAACGGACATCGCTCTGGGGCGATAGAACAGATAATATAAGTTTTGATTCATAGTCTTATTAAGGAGAGCGACGAATAGGGCCCCTTAAGTGGCCGTAGGCGCGTGCGATGACTGAACATTGCCGTGTAGTTAATTTGTAAATCGCAACTCATTTCTGGGTGTGCTCTAGCTCACGGAATTCTGAGCTTATACCTATATTTAGAGCTCCGGAGTTCTGGTCATAGAAATCGTTCAGGTTCGAAACTCCGCCGCCATTTTTAATCCAATTTGTTATCATGTTGACGCTAGCTATGACCCGCTTTGATCCCCCTTCCTTGATGATGTCAGACTGATTGACAAACAACATGCATTTGTTCGCAATTCATAGAGATAGTATGTTGAACAGAGTGACAGCCAAGGAGACAGATTAGACCACAACACGCCCACAGCTTGATTTTGGGGCGAAATCATTTGACAAGACAACATTTCAAAAGATAGTCGGTTATAGTGGGTTATGAAACGGCCCTCGTACAGCAAAACTATAGAATATTTGGGATATATACTGTTGTTGCATACCGAGCGTAATAGATTAATTGTGTCAGGTAAATCTTAGAAATTACGTTTTTTTTTTTTTTGTCTTGCTATTTGAAGGCGCCGGGACAAATCCATCCAGCACATACTGCATACTTTTCAGGCGCACAACTCTCCTGAATTCTAGGACTAGGACTAGATTCTAGGACTAGGTGTGCTCGTGCTCAGAAAGTAAACAGGTAAAGGGGCATTTTTGTGGTCAATTGTGCTCACTAAGACTTGACGCACTTTAAATAAGATGTGCTTTGTACAACTGAATCAAACATTGCTTAAGTGGTCGAACTGTGACTAGATTCATGTCGATCTTTACAAAAAACACACATGTATAATGCTTAGAATGAACTTGCATCTCAAACGTCAATTATTTTATGGTTTTCGTTCGCCCCACTCACTCTTTGATTCCAGATGTTTCTTAAGTGATTTTTCCCATTCCATATCCTGGGCTCTTGTTTTTGCTAACTCATTTTTTACTGTGAATTTCATTTCAACAATCTAACAGATGTGTAGTCTTAAATGAACCGCTCAATATTATGAAGCGCCTATCCTCCATCTTGGGAAGTTCCGCATTGTGTTTTCTCGCAGCTGATTAGTCAATCTCTGTACAGCGCCACCTGCCGAATACTAACCACAACACTCGTTTGTCGTGTTATAACGCGTCCATAATTGCCCGTTTTCTCAATACTTTTCCTTACTAAACGTGCCATTAAGATTGCTATTATAGAATCGTCAGGCATTGACATGTTTCCCCCCATCATCACCGTTGTGATAAGCACCAATGGAAATACTAAACAAACAACCAAGGTGCTTGCTACTCAACACTGTATAGGCCTACGTAATATATAGGGGCCTATACATTTTTGTCAAGAGTAATCACTTATATAGATAATTATACTTGATAGGCATATATATATCTGTGGCTCACAAAGAATATTCGGCTTAATTGCCTTAGTCAATCTCACAACAATGACATAACAGTCGCATACCATATGTTTATATGTATGTACCGAATGTGAATATATTTGTACGATAGCCTATATAGAGGGGATATGGAAATTAAAAGAAAAACCATGATGTTAAACTCGTTATTACGAGATAATAACTTGTTATAGCGAGATGATTAAGTTGTTATAATGACTTCACAAATTCGTTGTCATGAGACAATTAAGTCGTTTTAACGAATTTTATACACACCATAAGAAAACAGCTTTTGAGGTTGTTTTGTAGAATTAATTATCTTTGGGGAAACATCTTTAGTTCTCTTTTGGGATTGCGACTTTAGCGATAATTAATTGTTAAACTATAAACGTTATGAGATTTGACTGAAAATTAAGGTAATATTACACTAAAGTAAAATTGACAGGTCTACTATAATGTATTTATTTGCTGGTTGTTATAACCGCAATTTACTAAAGAACATTTCGTTGATAGTTTAACCTTTTTTGTCATAACACCTTCATTATGCATATAACCAGAAACCGATTAATTTTCTGATGTAACTAAAACCCCGAGCGTGTAGACAACTTCTTTAATGCAGTCTTACCATGTTTGTCAAATCTTAGATGACAAGGCCTGGATTTTATATAAAATCACCTGAATTAAACCATAAAGCAAAACTCAATTTAATATTTGTCTAGATCATCTCCTTAGAAGTATAAGCGCCATTGTTCAGATTCGCAAAGAAAGTCAACCAAAACTATGAACTGTATTTACATAATATACAAAAACTGATGTCGAAGAGAAGCCTTTTTAAAGGTCATTCAGAAATAACAATGTTACGGTATATATATATATATGCTCTATATATATAGAGCGAGGCACGATAAACTTTCGACGTTGTTCAATCTTTGCATGAAATATAACTCAATCAAATCATTTCTCTCCTTCGACGAAGCCATTGCATGCATGCATATATAACTCGTTATAACGAGTTGTTATCTCGTTACAATGAGATAACAACTGGTTAAAACAACTTAGTTTTCTCGTTATAACGAGATATTATCTCTCTTCATAACTAGTTTTTATCACATTATAACGAGATTGATAATGCTTTTAAACAATTATTCGTGTGCCTTCCAGGCTTTCGTACATTTGTTAATGGTGAAGATAATATAGAATTATTCTTTGAAAGGTGATTAACATTATATCGTTTATTTCTATACGTTTATGAATAAATGTACACGTGTCAAGGCTTTTCTTGAGCTGTAAAGATGGGGTTAACAGATTATGTTTTTTTGTGTGTGTTTTTGCGAGATAAAGGATAAAATGGACTGAATACAGCACGGAGCCATAAATGTTGGAAAGGGTTGAGACGTTTCGGGTAGATTAGGCACGTTATATATACGCCAACTGGTATAGGGCTAATTTAATCGAAACTTCGCGAACGTGTCATGGCTGCTCCCATTCTTTTCTTTTCTGTCTTAAAAAGAATTTGATTTTTTGTGCGCACGCAGTACGAGTTCGAGTCGACCTATATAAGGTATCTATCATGGTGGGAATTTTCAGTCACGGGGTAG
>JAVFBZ010185007.1:0-15040 GCA_032466195.1 Katharina tunicata
TTAGAGATACTTTCACACTACGAATGGTCTGAAAACACGGTGTGGGAGGATATGAATGACATGGATTATGTCGTTACCGAAGTTTTACAATGCGGACACCATACTAATGACTGTCGTGTTCCAGATCCCACACCAACTCTTTAAAAATCGTAACGCATCCAAGTGGTTAGTAAATCGTTGCGCTGTCGAACATAGTCGTCCGTTTATCACGTTTGGACTGCTGAGTTCCCTTCACCGTACCCAGAATAGGCTCGATCTCCGTTAACAACCTTAGTTATGCCAGAGAAGTTTCCCCCGGCTGCGGAGTGCGCGTGTTTTTTTTTTTTTTTTTTTTTTTTTAGTTTTTTTACCGCTTTTTCATAAACATTGATAAGGCAAGTTCGTTGTATAAGTAAAATACCCTTGAGTACGACGTTTAAAACCAATCTTTGAAGGTACACCTAATTAATACGTTGTACGAAATATTGTGATTCTTATATCAGGCTTGTGTTGAGTATAATGGAAGTCAGATGTCCTGGAAAGAGAGTGTGGATACAACTTCAATAATATTGGCCTGCTTACCTTGTGAATGAGGATTTAATGTCAACAATACGCGTAAACTTGTGAATAATACAGTTGTGTACCTTGCCACTGGCTATGGAAGCCACCACTGATGCATAACAAAAGCATATCAAAGATTCACTTTGATGGAGATAACCAATAGAGCTTACAACTCTGATATTTTATTGCAAGATGATAGATGTCCGTCTCAGATGTTTACGTCAAACATATAACAACATACTTCGATATTCTTGAATATATTTGCTTTAGAAGTCAGTAGTTTCACATATCAATTGAGAGTAACATTGCATAAGAGAAACTCCGAACAACACAATCATCTGTTTAAACGATGACATAATTGAAGCTTAAATATATTATCCAGACCAGTATGACTTCCTTGTTCGGGGTTTATCTTTTTCTTCATTTATTTTAGTAAAGGGGTGTTTTGATGTGAATATGTATTCAATCGCATATCCAATGTAAGGACTAGTTTGCTAATTCTTTCGTTAGGTGATTATGTAGTTTATCCAATAATTTAAAAGTATTCCCTTACATATATGATTCCTAACCCAATAGATAGTATTCCTAACCCAATTGATAGTAAGAAAGAAAGGAGATTATTTCAAAGAAAAGGTAGACACACACAAACACAAATGCACGCCAACACGCTCACAAATTAAAGTTCCAGCCAACAATCCGGCGCATCCAACTCGCATTACGCTGGTTGGTGTGGTTTTCTACAGGCTGTGTTCGAACTTTGTATGCAGTTACTACTGGCACCTCTCATATATGAAGTAAAGTAAGCTTAAACGGCGATAAACAATCTATATATGTATTTATAGGTATATTATAAAGTTTAATTATCCATAAATAACTTTCGGTCCCTGAACTTGTCAACTTCTGACAAAGATTGTCCTCTCCACTGACAGGTGTTGTTTTTTTTCTATCTGAGTTTCATGAAACCCTATGTATAATAAATGAGTCACATTTAACATGACAGGTCTGGATAAATTATACCCCGGGGCAACTCGTCCATTTCCCAATAGTACACTGTACTTCTATCGACAGAGAGAAAACCACACCAGAGGATGACAGTAAACATCTGGTCAAATCTAAAATACATTGATCTTTGCGAATAATTCAATGGTTATTTTATACTGATTGTATGCAGTATTAGATCGAATGCCAAATGTTTACGAAGAGTATATTTTTTCTTTGCTATTTTTGGTTTTATTTTCACGATATTCCAAACTGGGCTACGTTGCTAAACACTAAAGTTGTATTTCACAAAAAGATGCCAAACTTGAACGTCTATAATACATGTAGGTTGAATTATGAGCTGTACAAATCATTAGTTTGTTTTGTTTGATTGGGGCATTATAATCGTCACAATCGAGATTTATCCGCGCCAGAAACTTAACATCCCGTTATGCTATTGCCTGTACATATTATCTCGCCGTAATAAAGAGGTAACCTAATTCACAATAACAACATCATTGAGAACACATATAGGTAGAGTAGGACAAGATAGAGTAGTGCAGTTAGGTAGGCCTTTATGTTAGACAGAAGATGTGATACATGACATAGTATTTACATATGCGGTCCATACACAAATAGAGGTACAAATACATGACAAACAGGTACATAACATATACGTTTTCATGTGCAGGTGGGTTAATAAAATCTCCTTGATCTCAGAATGAAATCCGATAGTGCTCACAACAAATTTGATCGTTTTTGAGATGATGGATTTAAAATATTATCAAGCGATGGACAGTGGATACCTAAATGTCGTAATTGTATACATGTACGAGTATGTGAATGCATATAATTATTGCTGAAAACGTGGGCTTTTTTTGTCAATATAACGTGCCATTCACTGGCTAGTTGCTGCAAAACAGGAGAAAATGAAGCGAGTTTGCTTTGGCTTATTATTTTTTTTCAATTCTCAGATCGAACCGTCTGCTGTTTTGTTTTTTTTTGTCCAGATTTATGGGCTCGATCGGACATGTGCATAACGTTTGCAAGTTGTGTTTAACTGTATTAATACATACCCACCATGAAGATAATTCCTATATCATGTTACGATGCTTTTAGCTCTGATACAGGCACAAACGAGAACAATATCCTATACTTAAATGTACATATGTTATACTTCACTTAAGTAAACAATTAGGTAATCTAGTCACTGGAACTGATCTTTACTTCCAGGCTCCACTGCACGTCGTGAGAGACTATGGGAAATCGATCACGCATGCTAGCGGTTTTTGCATTATTAGCCATTTCCTGATATCAACAGTACCAATTGAAATACACTAACGGTTGTATTACATGGTACACAACGTTACTAATACTCATAAAAAAGGGCGACGGCAGTTTTTTTGTGTTGGATTTTTACAGAGGAATTATGTACCTTAATTGTCTGGGCATTTATCATCATTCTGTATTATTCAGCGTGGGTCTATATTAATATACGGAAAATATCGTATTACTACGTATGAGAAGGCTGATGTATGAATATTCAATCGAAAGTCATGTTCCGCTTATACTAGATATAAGTATATGCACATGGCTGTTGTAACATTCTATATCTGACAATCCATGTATAACAAAATATAAAGAACGTAACCAAAACTAGATGTACCTGCTTTTGACAAATTTCTCTGTTAGCGAGTGATCCACTTTAGCAGGTGTGTCGTTGGCAAATAGTTAGGCTTAATATCACCAGGTGCTTGGTGAAGCAACGTTTGCTAATTTGGGAGCCAGGATAACATGTTGGAATTACTTCGATGTGATAGATTTCCATGCAAAACACAAATGAGGCAGTTAGTCGGGGGAAATGCCACTGTGATATAGTTCGGAACATGGCCTTTGTCTCTGTCGAAGATTTGAAGTATGTGAGCCCAAGATTCAAATTAATTATTTATTGTGGACCATTGTCAGTGTCAACGAAATGTACTTAAATAAATGACCAAAATACCTAATTTGTCTCAAACCTAAATATAAATGTAATAAACTAATTTATTTCATTTTACTTGCGTGAAAATGCATAGGCTTACATTTAATTACATTTAAGTATGAACATGTGTGGTGATATTCCTGATACTAGGCTTGTGGGCTCGGTTGAATTATAATCATCAGCTACAAAAAGTTAATATGCTTTCAGAACTGATGTATCTCGTTATCTGGCTAACAGCAGTTTTAGATATGCGTGTTTATACGACCAGTGGGATGGCATTCATTACACGCCGCAAAACCCCAATCAAACATACAAACAATTCATTACTTGGGTTCACATGTTTGTACTACTTTTAGTAAGTATATAATGTTTAAGCCAGATGTACTACATGTACGTTCGACTTTGTGTGAAGCACATACACAGATCAATTAAGTCAAAGATGCAGGTTTGAAAGTTAGAAACTTAACACAATATGATATACTACTGATTCCGTCATTGACATTCTAACTTTCAAAATCAACCGTTTAATAGGATTGCGACAACCATTTAGTTACATTAGATAATTGTGTTTACATTGAACGTTGGTATGTTGACTGAATGAGCCTGAAAAGCCGTTATGGTTGCTCTTTCCAGACAAACTTACCATTGTTATATATACATGTTATCTAACACTGAGATAAACTTAAAGTCGATATTAGTATTATCAATGTTTACCCGTCAATGCCTTTGCTCGCTTTCTCACGAACTTTAATAAATCAATTAATGTAACACTTTAATTTTCTAAATACTGATACAGTAGATGAGTCGTTACGTATATAGACATAAGGCATAAAGCGCCAGTCTCATACTTGGCGTGTGTGATGGACGAGTGACCAACGGACCTCTTGATATGGATATCTAGCTCAGTCAAGGGCATTTGCTAATTTACGAGTCCTAAATACCACATATAAAGCACATCGACAATTATTTAGTAGTCAGAAATTCGCCTTTGTCAAAGTCCACATCGTGGGAACTTTATTTGAGAAAAAAAACTATCTAGGTGTACACAGTTATTTTAAGCCATATATGCATATACATACATGTAGTTAAGATATATGAATGCCATTGATATACGTCAATATTAAAATTGAAATCAAGATAAATATCGGTTATGAAAATAAGCCATATATGCATATACATACATGTAGTTAAGATATATGAATGCCATTGATATACGTCAATATTAAAATTGAAATCAAGATAAATATCGGTTATGATGGTGTTGCGAGTGTTGTCATTGTATAACGTCAAACAATTATCGAATGATATAGCAAATGGTATTAAACCATTGTAGAAGAGATTTATTAAAATTGTAAAAAAAAAAAATTGTAGACGTAGTTTACACACCCTAAGTCCTGAATCAGAGAATCTAGCAAATGGTTTATGGTGGAAAGTCGACAGACATCTTAATCATCTGATAGTGTTAAAATACATGCTTTCCCTTCGCATTTTATAAATGATCAGTAATGGTATTATTTATAGAATGATGATTTGCAGAAGGAATGTTGTGTGAGCAAAGGGTACTACTACACAGTTAAATGTTGAACGAAGACCATAGTCGTGGAACAGTCGTTAAGAGAATCTGGTCCCGACATGTATAAACAATGTTGTCGAAGTGTATTCTGTAATTAGTTAATTAAGCCAGCAAAATCCCGAGTGGAATTAAACAGGAACACAACACCCTTGAGGAAAGTGTAGCAAAAATTAATCAGAAAAACCGGTGTAGTCTAGTTTTTGAAAGGAAGCATGTATACAGAGCTTATAAAAATAAATAGAAATGTATAGAAATAAATTAATTACAAAAAAACAAATCTTAAAAATAATAGCTGTGTTTGGTTTTTAATCCTAAGGTCGGCAAGTGGATTTGAACCTTATCGGGTACAATGAAGAGCTTCTGAATTTCACAGCTCACGAACTGAGCTAGTGTGCGGCAACTGAAATTACAACTGCATGTGCCTGCAACTAATAATTGGGACAACTCTGTCTAATTTAACATTTCGGACTATTATAATACACCTAGCTGAATGCGTTATTATTGGGAGCAAAAGTTGTATAGTCGTCATGCGAGCACTCAGATATTTCTATCAGCGATGTAAATTAGTCCAATTTTTTTTTCTCAGATTGCCGTTACAAGAATGGTATGAAAAACGGAAATCATACAATTTGTTTAACTGTATCTCCCAGATCCAATTCTTTTTTTTATCCCTTTATCTTTATTTTGTTTAAACTGAATTGGACTATGTAGCTGACTTTGCCCATGTCAATCTAAACTACCTAGTAATGAAACACATGAAACTCTGATTTGCCAACTGGGTTTTTTATTCTTTCAAGCCAGAATCTCATGTTTAAATATCATGATGTGTTAGAATGCAAATAGCCAGAATCTCATGTTTAAACACCATGATGTGTTAGACGGAAAAATATAAAAATCCTTATACTTTTTACGTTTGCTTTCTTCCCTATGCCGCATCTTTTTGAAAAGAAGAATATATCGATTCACGTTGGAAAATGACTTATTAATTATTACATTGGTAATGAAGCAAGAATTGTCATTGGCGTATACTTTTATGGTAAACATCCTGCGTTCCTTCCGTGTAGTGCATACGAATACTTTTTTTCACAATGCTTATATTCAACGCTAACTTCAAAGTGATTTCAGGACAGATCGATACTGCGTAGAACAATGTATTTCCGTTCATTACTTTTGTTGGTTTAACTATAACATTTGCATTGTATAGCATAACGAAAAAATCACACTTTATAATAAATAGGCTTTGATGTCGTAATGGTTAGTTTCTGATTATCATGACAGCAATTATTCCTCAACGTAGTTTTCCACATGAATGCATATATTGTGTTTCAATCCGGACCAATCCCTGTGCAGAACTGCATAAACCCCAGAGGACATACTGAATTAAATCATTGTATATGATTAAATAATATGTTTCTTAATTAACTATCCCCACCGAAATTCTGTTATAATATCCTGATTTCATCAGTATTTTCAGTTGTATTCATGATTAATTGGTGAATGCACAGACATAGATTGAGTTGTTACACAGCATTATGTGTCTTGTTTGACAAAAATTCTGCTCCAATAGGTAAGACAAGCTAGTGTAAGAGATAAGTTAAGGATTTTTTTAAGAAGTTCAGATGAGATGTTAAGAGACTTGTTAAAACAAACTAATAAAATAAATCAATTATTATTTGAGCGGAATCAGGTTACTTCGAACTACATGTATTTTGACATCAAAAGTACAATCGAGTACAAGGATGAAAACAAATGCTCTATTTGGAATCTTTCGTAAGGTATTTCTTATAGCTTCAATTTGAAAATGAGCACAAGATTGTTTCCGCTCACCTTGATAGTCGTGCATTCCAAACTGCATCTGTTTTCCTGAGCATTTCCTAATGTTTACGAAAATCTAGGGCATGGTGATTGTTGTCAAGAAAATGAATCAGAAAAGCATAACAACAAATTAGGAGGTGATTATTTTGTTTTAACAACTGCTAAACCCAGACTCCATTTGATCGAGAAACTATTAAGCAGAGATGGTAGGTCTATTAATTAGCTAAGACGGAATACCTTCATT
Organism: Katharina tunicata; assembly: GCA_032466195.1. NCBI lineage: Eukaryota > Metazoa > Mollusca > Polyplacophora > Chitonida > Mopaliidae > Katharina > Katharina tunicata. Next base: position 7,132 of record JAVFBZ010185007.1, read on the forward strand.
AGTTTTTATATTTCTGCTAAGGTTGGTAGAAATGTGTGATACTGACGATAGATCAAACGATTAGTTAATAAGCACAGTTAATTACAATAATCTTCATTTCTTTGAAACCCTTTCTTTGATACCCTAGTTTAGTCTTCAGTTGCGTTATCGGCGACTTCTGATCAAAGGCCTAATATCACCTTTTTGTTCAATTTTGTTCAAAAAGTGGTATACACTGACATGATTTACACATCGTGATGCTTATAGGAATTAGAGTTACGTAACTCTACAGAAAAGGTGTAAAACACATCAAATACTCTTTTCCAATGTTTACAATATCTAATAGAATGTGTTACTCTTCGTCATCGTTTGCATATCACAAGTTGAATTTCTTAAGTTGAGTATGACTATGTTTATGCCACTTGTACGTTGTTATACAAGTATATGTCCTTAAGGTTATTTTATCCTCGTTCCCCGTGGGGAGTAATTCTTAACTGTATGATCATGGTAGAAAGTCGAATTGCGGCGTGGTTTAGGTGGCCGGCATTTTCTGCTGGCGACTCGGTGTCTGACTATGAGGGTGGTGAGCTCGATTCCACAAGGGTGATCCCGCAAAATCTTCTGAACTGGAATCTGTTCAGAATCAGATAGTGTTATCCCAAAAAACAAAAATACTATGATCATCTTGCCGCTTTTATACCACCAAAGTCCACCACCTAGATCAACTGTTTCAACAGTCAATACTATCCGTCAAATTAAAATTCAGCCATTCCACAGCATTTTCTCGTCAGATGGGCTATGATAACCTCGCATCCCGTCAATTCCACCCTTAACCTCAGCATGGTCACTGTGATTTATCAAAACAGATGGCATGGTTTAGACTGTTCGCATAGATAACTAGGCACATATAAGCTATAGTAAAGTATACACAAAAGTGCTACTGCTGTTAAAAGTGCTAGTTTGTTTATTAGCCAAATGATCTGTATCAATCGTAGAACTTTCCCATGAACATGGTTTCTCTACTTTTGACTTAATTAGTCTTTGGCATCAAACTCAAGATTATTTGATAGCTTCTCTAATAGCTTATTCCGGTAAGGTTACTCGAACCCATACGGGGTACATTAAACTGAATTCAGCAGTCCAACTATAACCAACTGATCCACGGCACTGTGCGCTTTATTGACATGATATACAATTGTATATGTAGTTCATTAAGAAAAATATATTCCACGCAAAAGGAACAAGTTGCCAAATGTACAGCTTTTCAAAATTCATTTTTGCCTACAGCTGTTATGTTATGGAATGACCGTGATGGTGCCCTTCGAAACGCGCAAATCTCTTTCAATTTTTGAAGATATGCTAAAACGTGTTGATATGTTGGCACCTCCTTATTTCTAAAAGGGAGAGCGCTATCTACAAATTATTATGGTATAATTTAGGTTTAAAGCTAGCTCTCTAATTGTCCACTATTCAAATGATTTGGAAATCATGCATTCTAATGTGATAACACGTTGTTTTTATCACATACACAGTGTAATTAATATGGTATCCAGCACAGACATGTGTACAGCGGATATATTCTTTTACTGTTGGCTTTATACAAATAGTATATATTTTACTATAAACTATATATTTATAGTTACTATACTTTAATATTGTACTGTTTTTTTTACTTCATTTTACTTCCATGATGACAATTTAGATAATAAAACTAATGTTTTCTACACTTTGTTTTACAATTATGTAAACAGGATATATTCTGTGACATAATGTTTTTATAAAGGCAATGTCTGTTCATTTATATTGTAAGCCCCGGTTTTATGCCATGGTAATAGTCGTGTGCAGATGAAAATCAGAACACTATTCTGCTTATGTATGTTACACTTTCTTCAGCACTGGCAAATTCTTGATTTCCTAGCCGTTATATTCTTGTAATCAAGACCCAGACAGTGCCTTCCAAGGAATCGTAATTCGCTGTGGAAAGATCGATCAAAAATCGATTTTGCATCATCATCTCTTGACATGCTTGCATCCAATTTAAAGACATTCAGCTTTAGATGACATGGTAAACAGACCAGCAATCGGTCTTGAATAAATAAGCCACATTCGCTAATTGTACTGGAAAACTGTATATTAAACTTCTTAGCAAATTACTGAAGGATCTAAGGATTTATATAGGTATCAGCAATAAGCGAACCGCAAAATATTGCCATTTTCTGACGAGTAAACAAAACTGAAAGGTACGTAATAATGCAAACTTGAACTCCGTGTTTGCAAAGAAATTGCGTGCTTTTTGATGAAAGATTATTTAAGGGAATGGAAAGTCAAATAAAACAGTAATTCATAAAGCCAGACTATTGTTTCCACAGATTTTCGTTCCACAGTTTGTCAACTTGAAAAGATCAGTTGTGAAGGGATATCTAAATTAGAAAAGTAACTGTGTGATTGTGAAATATATGGTATTTATACAATTTGCCAAAGTGTCATAAATATACTACCTAACACATCAATAGTGTCAGTAAGCACTCCTTATAGGTTCGTGTATTACTTTTATCTCAATTGATCGTTAGTTATCACAACTGAGTTGTCCTAGTGAAAGTCTGTTGGTAAAACCACGTATCAAAACTATGCATACGTCCTATTATGAAACAAAGCTTCCAGGAGATCAAATCCTTCAATTCTGTTCAGAATGATCTATCTGTTAAAAGGTCACTCAATTTTGCCATTGAAGTTTTAGGCTTAATATACTAAAAACATTTCACTAGAACAATTGGCTGGATTTTACCATATTGCACCAGCTCAATCTTTTCCAAATGAACAAATATGTGATTGGATCTGGATACATCAACACTAACCACACCTCTATTGTTTGCTAATATTCCACCATGTCTGGCGAAGCTCGTGGTCATATCCAACTAGTGGCCAAATTGAAGTGTCTGCTCAACATGTAATTGGTGGACGATCTAATAAAGCCCAGTGAACCCAGGAATTAAACGGAACGTTTAACTCGATAAGGCTGCATTTGTTGGATGCTACCGAGTGTTTACCCTCGGATCCATGAATGTTTTGTCTGTCAATTCGCGAGATGCGATCAAGAATAAAAGCATCCTTACCCTGCACTTGTTAAAAGCCAAACACTTTTCAGCGTCGACAGGTCTTAAAATAAACGCTACATTATTGGGATTTAATGTCCCCACGAGAGGCTGATGTCTGCGGTATACACTCCACTTGTGATATGATATGTACTCAGTTAGACATACAATGCTTCGGCGGTTGGTGCATTTGCTATCTTTCTCTCCTTAAACGTTCTCAATATTGTTCCCTCATCTGGCATTGTCTTCACCATTATTACCACGGGTGGTTTTCTTATTATATTAAATAATTGATTACATGTGTATACATTAAACATTAAAGCGGACTTATTTGATTGGACGTGTACAGTGTATCCGTGGAATGGACAACACACCGTCGAAATCAAGGCCATTCGTTGTTTAAACCCGTTTATCAAAGCCAAAATTAAACTAAATCGAAAAATTATTCTCAAAACCTGTTTTCATTATATGACATTATGCCATTGTGCAAGTAGATTCAATGTGAGTGCACCAACTGAACGTTGCACACAGATATACCCTTGAAGTACATACATTTGTCGAACACTGCTTTTCAGATTTCAATGTATGTGTTCGAGATGTTTTTCATGGATCTTCAACAGGAAAACAGATAAATTTGGAGAACTACTAGTTGCTATTTTATTATTGTCACAACCTTGTAATTAAGTTATCGGCGCCTAAGTTGATATTGTACCCCATTGTATTGTAAAAATAAAACGGCTGGTCCCTAATTATTATTGAGTGTGCCGATGTAATTATAAAGCGAGTGCATTCTGTGCTCAACGTGAAGCCAAGACACCACGCACAGTGTCTCTTTGCTGTCACTGTTGAAGCATGCAAAGCATCTAGGGAAACACATATGAAATCAAAAAAAAAAAAACGTACAATCAAACTGTTCCTTATTATTGTTAAGAAACATTTAACTTTTTAAAGGCATATTTATTCAGATTTATAATACCATATTGAAACTGTAAAGTACTACATGTACCTGGGAGCCGAAACACCATGTCGGAAATATCCATGTGTAACAGTTTGGTAATATCTGCTGATTTCTGCCAGCGCATCATAAGGTCTGCTAATGGGTTTTTTAACATAAATAAAATGAATATCTTACGCTTTTATTTGACCACAATAGTTAATGTTGTCCACACACGATTTTGCGTTCTTACTACTTAAATTTGTCTCTAAAATTATTTCATGTTAGCCCTAAGATACTCGCTCTCATGAAATTATCCACTCACAATGAAAAATACGACAGAACAGCTTTCCGGTGATCCAGCTTTTCATGCGCAGCTGCCATTTTTTTAATTTGTATACTAGAATAAAATGAAACCCCTACTTACTTGTTTTCTTTAAATGGGACGCAGCAGAGAATGCACATAAATATCGAGGACTATTATGTAGGCGATATTGGGATTATTTTCATCGGCTTGTTACGTTACGCAACATATTTATGGATTGATATACTTTTTTTATCGGAATGAGAAAACAAGTAACGATATGTCGGTTGTGCAGAGTGAACTATAACAGGCGGCGTAATAACGCAAAATGAAAATAAATACCACGAAATGCCAGAAGTGTCGTTTAATTCAAGTCACCTTTGTCATTACCTAAATATCACTGTGTGAATCAATTTTCGTTACATAAGCAAACCTGCCAGCACAAATTTCCGAGAAGAAACGTACTCAGCTTGTCAACAATAATAATTTGATGCTAATTATTGTTAAATACGGATGCAGTCGCTTATTGAATGTACCCCTCATGTATAAATTATGTTGGTAGAGTACTTCTTCGTGTAATTCGTTCATTAAACCAGTAATGTCAATTTGCCGTGTTCAACAGCCACACGAGGTTTATTTTCTTAAGGTTAATGCATCACAGATTTATCTAAGCAGCTAATGTCTACTCTCTTCAGTTGAGCTATTACGTAAGAACAAGTCACTAAACCAAATATTTAATGATTAAAGGGATAAATACGTTTATGTTTAAAAATATGTGCGTATTTTCTATTTTCATATCAATCACAACAACGAACTATCCCTTTATTCCCATGATAAATTACACTTTTTCTCTGGATAATATCGGCGTGTCCTGGGCAAGCATAAGCCAACACCTTCACTGCGTCTATATACTAGTTAATCTTTCGTTCTTTTTATTGGATCTTAACCCCCAATACCAATCGCAGTTGCACAGATCACCAGGCAAATCGATACTTACCATAATTATTTTCTTGATATTATTCATGATGATTTTATCAAGACCACCATTTAAATGTAATTATTCATCTGCATGAAATCCCATCTAACACAAGTAGGCTTTGAGCCTTGACTTGGTGAGATCAGAGCACCCTGAAAGACTCTTTTTCCACAATGTTCTCCACATGAATGCCTACAATCTCTTCTAATTAGGTGAATTTGATTTCTTGAAATGCAAATAAAAAAGAACAACGAAAAAGGAGGCAAAGACATTGGGATTAAAATAAATATATGTATAGTGGCGTTTCCCTTTTAAAGCACTGCTATTTTGGTTTTCTGTCCTGGTTGATAATATATTAAGTGTTTGTATCTATATTTGCAGACGTGTTCGTGTTTACAAGGACTTCCTGGTTTTCCGGGTGCAGAGAATTTACACAGGATCAGAAGTACAATTTTGAGGAGAAGTTTTTACGTGTCTACTTCAACAGGTAACTAAATTGATTGCTAAATGATATAAAATTGAAGAGATGTTTATAGTAGGCCTACACGTACTAATGGGTATAATAAACCATTGGGTGAACCACTCTACCGTAAATGTATTATGATATGTTAAGCAATCATGGAATGGTGGCGCTTAACACGTAATACCAACAGTTAGGTCACAAAACAATGCTTCTTTTCATATAATATACAATGCGTATGCAGTCACAATTTATTGTTTCCAGACACGTATAAAACGTATCGACCCTGTTAACTACATGAATGTTATATTGCAAACACTTTATTTAAATATTTCTTGTTTTTGCTGTTTAACCTCTATGAATCATTCATAAATCGCTTCACTTCGAATTAGTTGCAAACAAATCGCCTTCTTTGAGGTATGGTATATGAAGTACATTTCTTTTGTGTTTCATTATCTTACTTATCCCAAGACAACTATTCAGATGGGTTTTTTGTTGACGGGAAAAGAATGTTCTAACTCGTTAAATAAATCATTCAATTTGTCTGTAGTGATACGTTATCGATACATTAGGTTTATGCTTATAATAAGACGGCCAATTCTGTATCATATATTTTCTGTCCTAGATCAATCTTATTTTGCACATACACTATATAGTAAGACCTACTGTTAAGATTAACCCAATTCAATTAACTGCACATCAATGTAAACATTCATTTCCACATACTTTGCTCGAAATAAAAACCGATTCATGTGTACCCATTTAATTAAGTGCGTTGGTGGCACTTAAAAAGTGATGCACAATTCTGTGAACTATATATCCCCCTGAGGTTGGTGTATGGGTTAAAACAGCCCCCAAAAAAGGAAAGCAAAATACTTCGTGATTCGTGGTGCATTTCTCATCAGTATTCACTGGTGTAAAGATAATTAAAGATAAGAATTGATTTAGCGATGCTTATAATAGGAATGAACTACACAGACACTAAACATCAATGTATAAGTGGTGGTCCTTCCTAGTAAATAGGCGAATTACTTTGCAGCAATAGATTTAAGTTGTCTCGTGTAAGGTTAATATGTTTATCAATATGAGCAAGTATGACATTGACATCAAAACACGCATAAAAGAGAAATAATACGTAGTTAAAATACATGTTTATTCATTATATTCGTTTGCTGGAAAAAATAGTGTTATTGACCAGAATTTCAGTTTTACGTACTGCTTCAATGGCAATACAGATTTGCCTCGTGTGGCGGGTCTTCCCTGATTAAAACAGTTTCGCATATCCTGTTGGTATGTGACCAATTACTATGAATATACAGTATTATGTTTCGTTGTATTATGATATTACCCTTTTCTTTCCCAAAACGCCAGCGTTCATCAACTGTTCCATCAATCACAAATCTTCATGTTATTTATGGTCGACATATCACAGCATATGCGCTTCAGATGAGCTATAATAGTTGTGTTGTTGAAAATCATTGCCACCTTTAACCTCTCCTTGTTCACTCTCGTTTATCAACACATCACTCATGGTATGGACTGCTCGTACACATAATGAAGCTCATGCTGGGTTTAGTAACGTATAACACTAGCAAGCATTTCTTCTGCCTGAAAAGTAACATATATCAATTAAATAAATTCCTTGGCTACACGGAGTATAATTGTACATGACTTTGAGATAGAAACAGGATTCACTTAAACAATACCCTTACATAAGCTACATCCATACTTTGTTTATAGCTTTCTGTCCAAATATCAAATTTTGTTAATGTTATACAAATCGTTTCCCCGGAACATCCCTAACATATACTATCTATTCTTTGATGTTTTAATCGATATTGTGATCGACATTTACTAATGTGGCACTCCGTATGATCATTCAGATCGAACATTGGCTCCTACCCCTATTTCACTGATTATCAAGTAAAGCGTATCGCCAGCTCCTCAATTTGTGCAGTAATCGACAAACTATTTTGTTGACTTCTGAATCCGCAATTACATCCACATGGACGCCATTTCAGTGTCCCTGTGTCAGTGCTTACCGTAGAGAAAGATACGCAACCTTTACCTGGATACAAATTCGTTAATTCTACCGTGAGCCTCTGTAGCTCAGTCGGTTAGAGCGTTGGCCCTGATAGCCAGAGACCCGAGTTCGAATCCCGGT
>JAVFBZ010185017.1:0-15038 GCA_032466195.1 Katharina tunicata
TATATCCAGAAGTTGAAAATCCATCTCAGTCGTCATGTCTTTGTAATTTACCCAGCTTCTAAATGCCACTCAAACTATAATATCATGTTGTTCTTAATGTTTCGACTTCTATATTCCTGTTAAAGAAGACGTACCGGGAAGTAAAGTAGAAGCGAACAAGACAAAGCCTATAAGAGTGCAAGGCTGCTTAATATTTTGCAGCATGACAGGAATGTTCAGTTCAAAATAAGTTGTGTTTTCTGTTGCCCTTAAGCTTTAGGAACACCATGGCTGGCATCCCACACCAAATACCCAATTGTATTCCCTAAACACTCTGGAATCATCCTAAATTATTTTTACATTTTTGGCAACTTGCATTTAGAGCGCATGCCTGTCAATCTGGACAGCTGCTGATTCGTTTGCTTGCTGGTGTTTAATGTCCTCATCTGTTTCCTTCACCCATTATGCTGACACTCTTTCATGAATGAGCTAACCTTGAGTATGGCCTAAAATGCCAATCAAGCAATTTAAAAACGGGTTGCTGAAGAAGGCCATTTTCACAAAAAGTCCTTACACAAAAAATATTGTACTATAAAATAACTTCAAGTTATGGTATGGTCACTAAAATATTGTATGATATTTTATTGTCCTACATCATGCCAATCAAGCGATTTAAAAACTGGGGTTGCTGAAGAAGGCCATTTTCACCAAAAAAGTCATACGCAAAAAATATTGTACTATAAAATAATACATCATGCCAATCAACCAATATAAAAACTGTGTTGCTGAAGTTATGGTATGGTCACTAAAATATTGTATGATATTTTATTGTCCTACATCCTTTTGTGAAAGTGGTCCTGGATTTGCTTACACCATCTTATGACTTTTGGCAAATATCTTCTGTCAGAGAGAAACTTTAAGGAGAGCAGAATAAAAGAATATCACACACTTTAAATTATATTTCATTATTTATAGTTTATCCATAACAAGTATTACATAAGCATTTCATAAACTGATAGATAAAACTTACAAACCTTAATTTACCGTTCTCAATTAACAAACCCATTAATGGGCCTAAATGATACAGAACATTTTAAAAAATCATTTTCAGACTGAGGTTTAGTTTAATACTTCCCCTTCTTGTGCGGCTTAGTTATTTTTGATTGTTTACAACTTAATATGACTGACTCTGTTTTCACCTGATAGCATCTTTAATTTTAGAGAATTCAAACAAGTGAAGTTACACATTTACAAACAGAGATCAAAGTGTAATAAATTATGCTTCTGTGTTGAGCACAGAAATTCTCTATAGATTTAATAATTTTATGAACTGAATGAATTATTCTGTAAAAATGAATACACAAATGTATTAAAGCTAACTCAGCCACATCACACCTACTGGGTTAGGGTTGAAGATGAAGCGACTGGATCAGTAGTTGGATGAGGGACAAATTCAGTCTGCTGAAATTGGAGCTGATTTGACCTGTTCAATCAGTCAAACGTCCACCATCATCATAAGCAGCAGCATTGTCATCAAACAATAGTATGATGGTGTCGTCAAAAGACAAGCCACTACTATCCAAGACTACTTAACCAGTCGCATCACATTCACCCCATACGGTTTGTTTGACATTAGCTTGGGATATTTAAATATAACACATTTATATGTATCTGTTTCAACATTCTGTTTCTTTTATATAAAACGAACTTGGATAATATTATACAAAGTCTACAATAGATTGATTAATCTTTTGTCCAGCAAATTACAACAGAACTATCATGGTTGTATATATATCAATTAACAGTTAAATCACAAATCTTTACAAGAAACTAAGAGTAAGACGGTTAAAAACACTTCCCCGAAGAGCATTCACCTCACGCCCGTAGCAAGGTTTAGATAATCACAGATACAGCTGTATATGGGAGTCTGACACACTGGACATTCAGCTATAAATGTCTGTAACTTGGAAAAGTGTCATTGCAGTCACTGTGTGTTTCACTTCATAAGATTTGGACAACAGAATCCAATGTGCTATTTGTCCTGGATATTTATACCGTTTCTCCTGAAAAACTCAGCCTGCACGTATCCAATTCTAACATGCTCTCGTGTGGGTGGGTCTTTGGCAGACTTCAATCGATGACCGTAATCTGAGGAAGCCTTGGCAGGGACATCTTTCACTTTTTCCTGAAAACATACCAAATCTGTTGTCTGCAATACCATGCTTAACTGATGAAGATAAAATATCACAATGATAAATACACTTAAGGTTTGTATATATGCCAACAGTAAGATGTTAATGCGGGCAACCCTTGGGGATAGATCAATCATCAATGTGTTCTGATCATCTGCGAATTTGCAACTTGAGCAGACATGCATACCGATTGATTGAGCAATGGAGGGTATTGTTAGGACCATGGGACTGCTCGACCATCCAAAGCTCAATCAACTGAGCCCTGGCTTACAGGTTACTGCTCTGACCACGTGCTATGACCTTAAGTTTATAAGGAAAGTTTCCAATCGCTGCAAATTTTTTTTTTTTTAAAAAGAGTTATCTCCATTTTATTCATAGACACGCAATGCATAGATTTATTATGAAATACCCTTGAGAAGGGTCAACCATGTTCATCATTAATCAAATCAAATCAATCAATAAGAATTATTGATGTAATGATTATTCTGTCAGTTTCTCTTATTTATTGCAGAATGATATGTATAAATTAAAGGAAGAAAAAAAAAACACCCATAAACTCCATTTAGCTTAAAAATAGTTTGTGTATTCGTATTGTTGGTTTATGTTAAAATGAAATCAGAAAATTCACGTCTCCATTGCTTGCAATAGTCCTGTGAATGACTGTCATATATTTCCCTTCCATGTTTTGTCATGTGGGAATTTATCGAAAGTTAGTTCGTTTATCATTATCGATTGCTGAATCTACTAACGTGCGTGACACATGAGCAAGCAGTGCGGACGATCACTCTCTGGCAAACTAAAATTTGGCTGAAAAATCAAACATGTTTGATTCCAGTGACTGGTTGGATAATTGGCTTCTGCGCTGATAATTGCTGTTGCCGAAAATATTTACTTGTGTATGTCTGGCATAACATATACCATTGTATTGAGTTCAATGTATAAATGCAGGTTGGGGTTCCACTCCAGGGAGAAAACTTATTAGGGCTTTAATTTGTACAATTTAAGTGTTACTGGTATTTCTAAGAAACAATAACTAAGAAAACTTTCAAAACATGTAGCAAAACAACAAATCTAAAGAACAAGTTACTAAAATATAGGAGTCATTTTCTCCTATAGATGCCCTCCATTTTGCTGCCAATGGTTTGATACATCTTTGAAGGTCAGACCTATAATAAATTTCTCTATGAAATTTACTGTTTTTAGAATAATTTGGTTGATGGTTTGATATGTGATTTGGGTCATATTTAGGGTTATTTCATTGACATGGTATAAGCCGGTACCAGGAGTGAATGAAACCCAAACATCAATGGCGACAAAAACTGATTATGCAGGATAGGTACAGGATCATGCCACAGTAAATTCCCAGAAAGGAAGATCGTTATATTGTTCTTTATACAGACAAGAAAGTTTTACAAACTCATGCCATGCTTTGACTCACCCGGTTTTTCTTATAAGAAAAATAGGAACATAATATTAAATTCATTTATAAGTTATGAATTAAGCCCTGAATTTATGTTAGTTCATAAAGTTTAGATAAAAAAATGGGAGAACTACCAGTAGTTGAATTAAAACATAAAATCAATTTTTCAAGAATTTCATACCTCATCATTTATAGAAAGTCCATGTGCTTTGGCATGTTCCCGATCATCTCTGTGTAGTTTATTGTTGTATCCATCAACCTCTTTAAATAAACGATCATATGTACATTGGGGATAATGCTCCTGAAAAAGAGACAGGCAGATTTGTTAGACTTCCCTGGGTTATTTGACTTAATTTCAAATCACAGTCCAACCCAGTGATTATTTGCGATTTTGCTTACTACCAAACAGTTAAAATATTGCTTCATTACATAAACAATCTTTGCTGAGCATCCATTACATGATGGGTTGAGAAACACACGAGGCTAAACCAGCTAAAATTCAGCTGTTTTAACACATACATGTTTCACTTTGTATATGTCATAATGTGAAAGTTACAGTGAAATAACCCACCCCCCACTCAGAAAAAAAAGGTATTTTGAATAGTGTATTCCAATACATTTTGGTGACAGAGCACCATAGCAAAGAAGGCTCCTTTACAATTAACAACAATATCAAAACTGGTTCTGTAATTTGTCCTGGCTGATGAAAACCTAAGTGATTGCAAGTTTGCAACCAAATGAACAACTGGACATACTTAATCAAAACTCCTGTTGAACAGCGCCTTGTAGCATATGCCAATCACGGCAATCAGTACAATCAGCCAACTCCACTTTGTCATGGCATGGTCACAATTCAAACTTGAAACATTTTGTTCGAGCACTTTACAACTATTCATCCTGCTTTTGATAAATTGCGTTAAAGGTAGACACATTTATCTTCTAATGCCCTGTCCTAATGAAGACAAATGGTTTTGTCAGCGACGTCAAAACTATTGATTGATTGATTGGGGTCACCGCAGTTAAGGTAATTTCACTCCAATGATGCTATTAGTCTGCTGTGAAGGAAACTGCCCTCAACAACATGTTAACAGACAAGGACGCCATGGGATAAGGAAAAGACTCCACACAGGATGCAAAAACAAATCCACTTTGTCATGAGGCCACAAGGGCACAGGAAATTCTCACCAATCAGCTCATCGAAACTAAGGAAAATTAAAATAGTCGTCACACAAGCTCTTGCATAGGAACAGTAGGATACCGAGACCAACAATACATATTTTTTTTGTTTTCAGTATTAACTTTCCTGTATGTTTTTATTGTCTTCACTTGTTGTAAGAATTACTTTTACTGTTTATGTTTCACATTCCTACTACATTGGTGGTTTTAGTGACATGAATCTTGAAACATACTCAATCAGAAAAAAAATGATAACTACCCTTGAATTCCGGATTAATTTTGTTTCATGAACATTGAAGGTACATTCATTTCTCCTTACCCAAAATTCTCTCCATTCATTTCTCCAAAGATAAATTCCACAGAGTTGAACATGTTGTTGTCAGGCCACCTAGCAGCCAAACACAATTTAGTTTGCTTTTGATATATTTCCGGTTTTCAGGTAGTGTCTGACAACAACATTTTAAACTCTAGGGATTTACTGTTGAGACATTTGTGGGTTCGAGAATGATTGTTTAATGACACTTCCCTGCCTATAATTTTTTGCCGTTTTGAGGATTTAATGATGTTTGTCAAATTGCGCATAGATCTGAAAATGATTAATATCACCCATCATTTTTTTTTTTTAAAGAACTTGAATCCTGCCAGTACATGTACTTGTCGCAGATCTGAACTTCCATTTCTTGTTACTTTTTTTTTTTTTTTTTTTATACAATATAAAGCGGTTAATCGTATATAAAAGTATCTATGTAAACACTAGTCTACAGACCTCAAGAAACGTCAGTTATTTTAAAGCGACGCCGGTTGACTGGAATGTAACAACGACAACAACACGATAAATATTTTCTTCCGTACCTTTTTTGCCGAGTTATAATAAGTTCTTTCTGGGGGCTCTTTTCTCTCTGTAGGTGTGAACGAAAACGCAGAAAGTTCGCATGGTCTTCCGCGTAATATAAAATCATTTGTATCAGTTTTTACTGAAAGAAACTCTTCTGTCATTTTGGCTAGTCGTTCAGCAACTGAAAGCACCTTACTTGCTGTACAAGTTTAGCGTGGTTTCGTCTGCTACCGTAACTATGGGTGCGGACCATAAAAAAACAATTAACATGAAATATATTTTCTTTTCAAGTCAACTGTATGGTAATACACGTAAAATCTAAATTCCGTTTAAATTTTTAAAAATAAATAAACCTAACAGGCGGTTCCGCACTAAATAATCCGGAAGTGAAATTAACAGCAACAACATAGGTACTGCTGGCTGGGCGGTGTGTGGCATACTGAACATCCCATTAGATAAACAGCTTATTTCCACCGGTAAGTTTTATTCAGAATAATTGCCGTGGCGGCCCAATCGGCGAAGGGAAACCACCGTAAACGACGCTGGCAACATGCAATACAGAACATTTACATAACATTAACAAAACAGAACACCGCAACAAATCGGCATCCTTACTAAGGACCTTAGCCCAGTAGGCCTAAACAGCTGGTAAACAGCAACAGACCGTGGTAATGCTAGGTCACCAGGTCCTACTTGCAAAAAATGCGAATAGCTCTGGTATAAGCATACTCAAATAGTTGTTCAAGTACGACAGTTTAAATGGAAATTAAAACAACGATACTATACCATGCACACCCAAATTTTAATTTATACTAGATGCTTTCGATGCGAGGATAAAAAGTGATGTTCATCTCATTTGAATGGCAAAGAAAGGCTTTACTTAGGTATTCGCACTTGCATGATATATTAACATTTTTTAAATCTTCATTTCTGCGGGTGTACTTTCACAATTTTTGAGGATTGCTTCAAGCAGAGCAATATTTCGAAAAGGGACCTTGTTTCATAGCATTACAAGACTCCAGTGTACAGGGCTAATTAATTGAATGATTAACCCTGTCAGTGAGTGTCATTGACTCATGATGTACAGCAGGATTGAATGATTGTCCTAGAAATGGTGAGTCCTATAGAGTAGTGGCAAAAAAGCATTCAGTATCTGCGGGATGGATTTGTCCATGCAACTTTAGAGCTTTCAAATAGCAAGAAATCAAAAAAAATAATTTTGAAGACTTACCTCAAGCAATTTATCTATTATGATCATCAACCAACAACCGTACTGTTTATTTAGGGTTTTGATGATGAATTTTACTAGTAGCCATTTAGGGGGAAATGCTGTTGGGGAATGGGGCCGTTTACCATCTCTATAGCCGCGTTTACACGGCCAAAAATTGGTGGGTCTGATCCGGATCCGGCAGAAAAAGGTGGACCGTATTAGAAATGTCCACCTTTTGGGGCCCACCAAATTTGATGGGTAAACAATAATCCAAATCAGTTTAGTTCACCTACAGGTGGCTTTCTTGGAATGCCGTGACGTTTTCCTATTGTGTAGCCGCTCACTCAAGCTACCTGGCAGATTCCCGCGACACTTCCTTGAAGGGCTGTCAAAATTGCTGTGTAACTCGCTTACAGCACAACTTATTTTTGGCTATCAAAAGTTTCTAGTCAATTATTTTTCTTCTGTTTGTTGAAAATTTCCCTTTTAGACCCAACAAATTCCCAATATGAAGCTTCCCTTTTTCCTCGCGTTTTCTAGCCATGTTAACATCTACACCTCAATTCGGCTCAAGATTTAAAATTTAAAAAAACTGGCTGAGTGAGGCTGACTGTCCCTGGGAAACCTTATGTAATCTTGCTGTCCATGCAACAAAATACCTTTCCAACTATTTTAAGTATATTTGATTTCTATCATCTTCCTTTCACAAGCGCCTCCTGTGCCCTTTTTGTCTCGGAACTAAGGGGCACAGGATGGCGATTTCTTGTGGTGTCCTGTCTTGTTAATTTTATGTAAATATTTTGTCCTATGTTGCGTGTTTTCAGCGTTTGTTACGGTGGTTTTTATCAACGATTGGGCTGGCACGCCCTCATATAAGTGAAATAACTTTGAATACGGCGTAAAACCCCAATCAAACAAACAAATCTTTCACAAGACTTCTGGCTCAGAATTTCTGAAAGATTGAAAGTGCCTGACGGAAAATAACACAATAACTGTCGTCTGACTTCTTCCTGCTCTCACAACATTTGATGAAAACATTTAATGTTTGTCTTTTTATGAATTTTAATTCTCTATTATTTAAAGTGGATTATACACAGTGTGGGGATTTTTTTTTTCATGGCATAGACACCAATTTAAGCTCACTGAATCCACTGCTCATGTGGTCCTTTCGTTTATAAATAGGGCAATATTTCATTAATAGTATAACTAATACATCATACATGTAGCTGTCCTCTTTTAAATTACAGACAAGTCGTCAAATATCCAACTCGTCAAATCCAATATATCAAACAGTTGTCCTCAAATAAACTACATAAAATTTATCTTGAATGCCCCATGCATGCCTGCTCATTAATACGAGAATTAGAATGTGAAAGGACTGGGAAGGTTCTCGTCGTTATAATTAGCTAAAGGGCAGATATATTATAATCCATTCTCTTTAATCTCTTGTAATTGTTTTCATTATAAAAAGCTTAGAGCCTATTATGGCATTTCTCACGCACTAAAGAACAAAATCAGTTTTATTAGAACATGTGTATTATTCACGTAAGTTTCATGTTTTGGCTTGTTTTATACAGGTGTTCTTTTGTTGTTAGCTTTGAAATATATATTTTAATTTTTTTAATTTTTGCATTATTAGTTCAAGTTATATATATTTTATATATATTGAGTCGCTTAGGGTGGTTTCCTTCACCCATTGCGCTATTAGTTTAACACATTCATATGAGTGAAATAACATTACGTACAACACCATCAAGTCACTCACTCAATCAATCATTCCAGTAAATATTCATATATTTCCCTGACAAGAAATATTTGACAGAAGGACAGAAGTTTTTTTAGTTTTCTTATCTTTTAAAAAAAATATATGTGGTAAATTCCTTTTGTGCAAGGTACTTTACTACTTTATGGCATCCCCCCTCCCCTCCCCAAAAAAAAAAATGTTTTTGTGACTGTTTTTGTAGGGTTTTTTTTATTAAGATAATTTAATAAAAAATTTGACTCCTCGGTTTGACGCAATTTGATGTCTTTACTCTTTAGAAAGTTTGAGTTTTATCTTAAGGCTGTAACTGTGTTTACTGTTTATTGGAGCACTACTGAATAGGATGTCAAGGCCTCTGTCTTTATGGTCAGGTTATCTGATCTGGTATATATGTTTTAAAATGAATTACCTACATGTACTTGACTACTTATATGTACTGTATGTGTGAATTTTATTTCGCTTAGGTTACATTTGATTACATACATAATCATTGTCTTTCGCTTATATGTTTTCCAGCTTTTTGTACTAAAATCTGATTGATCGGTGTGTGCGTCGTGCTCAAGGGTATTTCGCTTATAAATATGACAGCAATCAGATGTATTCTAACAGTTTACACTGTGTTGCTCTGTTTGAAGTGAGTATCTCCCCCAGTGCCAGGTACTGACTGCATCAATGTAATTTCTACAGAAATATTGACATGGGTTTTGTCTGTTTCTTTTCCTCAATGAATTACATGTACTGATGTACATGATAACAAAGTGAAACATGGAGAGATTTCTTTGAGGTTGGTAACTCAAAATTGTGATGTGTCTGGTTCTTTATATTTAAATGTTTCTATAAAGATGTTGAGAACTTGAGATTATAAGCGCAATAGATTAGTGTTTCGAGTATGGCGTCACGGTTTCTGGGGCAACTTTAGTAAAAAAAACCCCACTAATTAAGGGTCATGTATTTTTTTACAATTCGTGTTGATATTACAGTAAGTAGTAAAGTTTAGAGGCTAGTTCAGTAGGAAGATTGTGGCCTTTGTGGGTACAACTGATGTCATTATGGACTACTTCTTTGAAAAATATCATCAGTTGATAAAATATGATTTGTTGAGCCTGGAAGATCTAATGTCTTAGTTACGTTTTAGTGTTTGTTTATAACGTCAGTGATGGATGAGCGGGAGTGTGTACTCGAAACATCAGTTCATCAACAATGACCAAGTTAACCTCAAACCTTCCTGTAGCCATTGTTTTTGGGTGTGCTGTTTTGTTATCAAATTTGCAGTGTCTATTTATTATCTAACGCTCTGACAGCTAGACACATGCTGAGAAAACCCTGCAGGCTAGCACATTGTCTAACTTACTATCAACTAGTTAACTAATTTCTAGCTGGCAAATAAGAAGTTCAGTGCATTTGTTTAGCCTTACGTTACATAAGGAGTACCGGGGTATTCATGTAGCTTCTAATCTACTTGGTCATTTCTCCTGGATTTGTCCAGAATGGTTGCAGCGTTTTATCAATTATCGAACTACAAGACATCGTTTCCAAACTGTACATGTAACTGGTATATCAGCCGTGACTGTATTTTTTACTTTGAAATCAAGTGCATTATCGTGATGATATAAAATCCTCACCTCCTTAACGAGCTGGTGGAAGCTACCTGGCTTTCCTTCGTGTGCTGAAAATGAAGGAACATAATGATTGTCAACCGTGTCGTGTTTATGGATCGACTTGGATCTTAACAATGACGCCCTCCTTTTCCAAACAATAAGATGTGTTCATTTTGGCCATGGGGATGTACTGGTAGAGTCACCATGACTTATTGCTTTTTGAGATTCTATCAGAGATTTGGGAAAAACACGATCTGTAACATGGAAGATTTGCTACAATGTAGGATCTGTCATTGTCTGAACTTTGGAATACCCATGGGGATATGTGTGATTTTGAGGATAATCAATTCACTATTAATTACCTTCATAAACATGATCTGTGATACCCTAAATGCTCGACAAATGCGACCCCCTTTACAACTTATAAAACTACATTTTATGCAAAGGGTAAGAAGTGTAGACATGCAATTTTGAAATTTTTATGAAGTTCAGACTTTAAATTACCAAAAAATGTAAGATTTAGTTCCAAATTCACACTCAAACATTCAGTAAATTACTTAAAGTTTGTGTCCTTAGAGGTCAAATTTGTTGAGCATTTAGGGTAGTTTGATTTTTGGAGGTATTCATTCCATGAGATCTTCTGTTTTTGACTGATTTTGAGGATAATCAATTCACTATTTATACCTGCATATACATTATCTGTGATAGTTTGATTTTTTGAGGTATCCATTCCATGAGATCTTGTGTTATTGACTGATTTGGAGGATATTCAATTCCTATCTAGTTGTATGATCTCTGCCTCTTTTTCATTTTGGGGATTGTAAATTCCAGACTACATACATGATATTACAATTTATATGATCTGTGACAAACTATAATTCATGACAACCTATATGATATGTGATTCTCTGTTTTTTGGGATATAAATTCTTGACAAAATACCAAGAATCAGCCTGGTCCCTGGTTGACCATGATTAGCACAATGTTTGACAGATCTCTTCGCTCAGGGCAAGTTGATTGCACGTCATTATATCGTTTTTTGTCCGTCCATAACTTTTAATTTTTGAATTAATAAATATATATCTGTATATAGTCTTTATTTTTGCAGCAGAAAAAAACACATACGTTAATGAGCATAGTATTAGCCAGAAACCAGAAAGAGGCCGTCTCAAATCACTATTTTCACAGAAACAGGGTGTCCTTTTTGTCATTTTCCCTATCTTTCCCATGTTAAATTTGATTGAAATAGGGTGTCTCAAAGACACCGAGACACCCCTCTGGCTAACACAATGGTACTAATGAGTAGAAACTAGTCAACTTTGGTAATATTTTAAATGTAAGCCGACTGTCGGACAAACACTCCAGGTTTATAGGTGTATAGCCTTTTTTCATTTTCACTCAGTTGTAGCAGTAATTTGTATATTTTTTGTTTTTAATAAGACATATGTATAGGATTCATTTCCATTCAATTGGAGCAGTGATTTATATATTATAAATGAAAACGTGTTAAATGTTGAATTTTTTTTATGGTTGCAGAGGTATCTACTTTTTTGAAGAGCCTTTGTACATAGAAAATGGAGATGTCGAATGGGGTGATTATTGGGTAGAATGGATTTGTCACTTCTTTGGAGTACTCCCCATCTTCTTGCTTCCTGATCTTATTTTATGTCACCGTTCATCGAAGAAAACAAGTCCCAACTTGATAGGGCGCGGGCCCGTTCATGTTATAGGTAGAGTCGTCCATGGACTATGTCAAAGGATGGGGTCATGCCTATGTAAGGACAAATCTACTGCAACTGAAAATCAACCATCGCTTAGCAACCAGATTGAAAGCCCCGCCCCTCAACGGTCTGAAAACTTTGGTCCTTCTCAACATGCTAGTGAAAGGCGACCAAACTTTGCCCCTGTACATTCAACAAGCCGTTACAGGTCACATGACGCGTCCCCTGAGACTATAAACTCTTTAGTGCTGGAAAATCTGGCATTGATACGAACCCTGGTGGACAAGTAAGTACTGTTAACTTATCAAATTTAACTGCATACCAAAATAGACTCGTACCTTTCTCGAAATTTAGAAGAATATGCTGAATATGCTGTTCTGTTTCTGCGAAACAATTGCGCTGGCTATTGAATCTCCAAGATATTTTGTCAAACTGATTAAAAATTAAACAGAAAAAAGAAATGGCACAGATCCGATTCTTTAAGTCTTAAAGACAGAAAACAACCAGAAAAAATCGTTAAGAAGTACCACGTAATCAGCTATAAACAGCCCTCACGGATAACTCTTTCTAGGTGACCAACAAGATGGCCACTCAATACCTTAGAGTCAAAGACGGTAGTGAGAATGATTTAATTTCTCTATTTTAGAATGATTGAATTGGATACCTGGGTTTGAACCTTAAGTACGATAAAAAAGCCCAATGAAAAAAACAAGCAAGGATATCCCTTTGTCATGTGATAAGATTATCCTTGATCTTCAGCTAACAAGATTTTATATTTATTCTCTGTGTTCAGTGAATCGGAACCCCCTCAGGCAATGCTGATGTTACATAAGATAGCGGATAAGGAGCACGGATGGTTAGCAGTTGTGAAATCTCTGGTAACAGTTATACCTTTGGAGAACCCTCTTGGCCTGGCCGTCATAACCATGCTCCTAGACGAGTGCCCATTACCTACAAAGGTAACAACCTTAGCTGTAATTCTAATCTTAGGGGAAATAACTCTTGCTCTGTCTTTGAAAATAAATTTTGGAATTTAAATGCACTTGTCCCCAACATAAGGCTTGGTTATAGAGAGAAATAGTTGTTGTCAATATGGTTTCCTTTTTATAGTGTAAGATTTATGAGTTTCGTTTATGCAATAGAGGGTAAGCAATGAGAGCCCTCGTGTTACGATGAATTTCACTCAAGTTTGTTAATTTAATTCTCGAGCCGAAGGCGAAAGATTTTTTAAAATTAAAAGATGAGTGATATTCATCATAACACACAGGCTCGAGTTGATAAATCTTTTTCTCACACTACACATTTTCAGCATTTTTGAGGTGATTTTCATGTAGAAATCTGCACATTTTGGACCGATTGGCCTGGATACACATTGTGCCCTTGCACCTGGTGACCTCATAGAAAAACACACCTACTAAAATAGAACGTTTTTTTGCAACAAAGAGGAGAACATTGTGACATGGTAGAGACATCACAATATCAAAGACGTCAAAAGTGTGATGTCACCTCACTATGACATGTTTACTGTTGAATAATATCACTAGTGATAATATCACACAATAATCAACGGCTTTAGAGTGTGATTATGGGGTTGTAGTGTGAGGAATTTGGTTTTCATATAATTTTTATTTTATTTTATTTATTCATACAAATTCCACAGGAACCCTAAACGCTGTTTACAGCATAAAAACAGTAAGAAAGATAAACAAATAGAGTACCCTAAATGCTCGACAAATTTGACCCCCTTTACAACTTATGAAACTACATTTTATGCAAAGGGTAAGAAGTGTAGTCATGCAATTTTCAAATTTTTATGAAGTTTAGACTTTAAATTACTAGAAAATGTAAGTTTTTTTCCATATTCACACTTAAACATTCAATAAATTACTTAAAGTCTGTGCCATTAGAGGTCGAATTTGTTGAGGATTTAGGGTAGATAATAAAATATTTGATGAGAAAAAACCCAAAACCTGGCTTTTCTGACAAATATATAGCTGTACATTATCCCCGTTCAGTGAGTGTTAGACAAATAACTCCAGTGGCAATTTGCCTATCAGCAAAAAAATAAAAAAATTAACAAACATCCGTATAATAATTAATTGGGGTTTCAAAGTGAGTCTGTATTACATGTGTCTGAGGCATCTGTGTCAAGTATTTAAAGTGAAGTATTTATGGGATGGGTGCTTCCTGTGCCCTGGTTCTCTCTGAGCTAAAAAGCATCGGGAAGCTGATTTGTAGTGGTGCCCTGTTTTAACCTGTTAATGTACTGTAACATTTTCTATGCTGTCCGTTGTGCTTAGGGTGGTTTCCTTCAACCAGCTTGGCTGGCATGCCGTCATATAAGTGAAATCACCTTAATTATGCCCTAAATCTCCAGTCAATAAATTAGGCAGGTGTTTTTTTTTTGTAGTGGAAATAATAGCAATTGCATACGAAAATTCAGTGAAGTCTGGAGTTTCAATGCTCTGGAAATTTTGTTGGATTTTTTTGGTGTCCCGTGGTTCAAATTAGCACCACATTAAATTCTGGAAAGTTTGCAAAACTTACTTTTAAATTTAAATGTAAAACTTGGTATCATATTATTTCTCAAGTTGTCTTATAAAAAAAAACTATCAAGTTTTTGTATCAACTATGAAATTAACAATGAATTTCCTTAATCTAGGAGGCTATCTTGAAATTTGCCCAAAACGAGAACTTGTGTAAATCTACGTCAATGTGTGGGAAGAGCAATCATAGAATTCATCGTAATATCTGTGTTATCCTGGGATGTTTAGCTGAAAAGTTAGCAGGTGAGATCAGTCTACCTTTTTTCAGAAATTTACTTTATGAAGAATTAAAATTGTTTTTAACTGTTTAATACAGTTCTGAATTTTGAAGAATTACAAGGAACTCCACATGTTTGCAAATACATATACATCATACTTAGTACTATATAAACAAATTTGGTGACTAGTTCACAGTGTTGTTCTCATGATGGGAAAAAGTAGGGAATACGGGAATCTCATTGCCGGGAAAACGGCGGTCCAAGCTGCTGTTTCTGCGGGAAATTTGGATGAAAGAAACGTAGAAAGGGAAGGGTGAACGAAATAAATGTCAACGAAATAAACAGTCCGGTAATTAAACGGCGCCAAGAAGAGGCATGTAT
>JAVFBZ010185039.1:0-15038 GCA_032466195.1 Katharina tunicata
TGATCAGGTACACATGCACTTAGTGATCAGGTACACATCCACTTAGTGATCAGGTACACATGCACTTAGTGATCAGGCACACATCCAATTAGTGATCAGGTACACATCCACTTAGTGATCAGATACACATCCACTTAGTGATCAGGTACACATGCAGATTGTTTTTTTATCTAAACATGAACAAATTTACATAAAATTTACATTAAGAAAGTACACTAAACTCGTCAGACTATACATGCACCTCAACTTATTCTGTCAAGTAGGCGACAGATTGGCATAGACAAGTACACACAACAACTCCAGTTTAGTTTTCCGCCCAATCTTCTGTCCTAAATGGGAGAGCTGGCTTAACATAACACGCAGTACTTAAAGTCACATACGCACCCAAAAATGATGTATTTTGGGTTTTCACAGAATCACATGAATTATATATATTTTCATAAAAAAGTAAAAGTATGATGCATTCCGTTAATTCTACCCCCCAGATTTGAAAGTAAAGGTAGTTTAAAAGCTACAAAAAAACTGAAAGTTCTGCCAGAAATTTTGATCAAAGTCAAAAGTCTTTGTGAGCAAATATAGCCAGCCTTCATTACGTTAAATTCAAATAACTGCTATATTTCTCCTGGTCCGTACAAACTTTGTACCCAATGAATAATTTTTATTTTAACATGACCCTTTTAATTCCTTAATAAACATCAAATCTTGTAAAAATCAAGGCAAACGGAATTAGTTGAAAAATCCAAATTTTGGGTGAGTATGTGACTTTACATGACCTGTTTATCATGAAATAAGAAGATGTTATACCTTATATTCTCTGTCCTGCTTCAGTTCTAATTTTTCCATCATTTGTGACCGCTTCTCAGCAATCTTGTCCTCCAACATTTTCTTCTGCCGTAACTTGTTCAGTGTCAGGCTATAATCAAATGAAAGAACAGTTCTTATATCTCGGTAAGTTGTAAAATATTATTGATTCACAAAACTTTAAATAATAATTTTAAAGTTTATGTTATTTTTAGCTACAAAACCTTTTTGAGAAAACAACTTGGTAATAAGAGAATCTCCTTGTGTATGAAGTTTGTTTGGTGGTATTGAATGGCATGCTTGAGGTTATTTGTCTGACACGATGGCATGTTCTCCTTATCATTCCATCCAGACACAGAAGGCCTTAACTGACATCCGATCAAGCTTTTTATGATGACTGATTGTTTGGTGTTAAATGACTTGCTCAATGTTATCTATTTTAACATATGAGTGGGTGGTTGGGCGGGAGTCTATGTGCCCTGGTGCTTTCTGTGTTTAGAGTCACCAAGAAGTCGATTTGTTGTGGTGTCCTGTTTTTTTCCTGTGAATGAACTATAGTGTCTTCTCTGTTGCCAGTGTTGTTTAGAGTGAATTCCTTCACCAATTGGGCTGACATTAAACGGCATAAAACCCCAATCAAACAAACAAACAATCACTTATATGACAGTGGTATATTCTAACAGTAACACAACCAAAATAATGTGAAGTCATGAGTCCGCTCTTTTGGTAAGATAATGTTCCTCCAGTGCTAAGTATGACGGGATGAATGTAAGCTCGAAACACACTGCCCTTAGTCTGACCACCTCTAAGTCTGGCCGCTGAGCTTCAATTACATACACAGCAACACCAATTTTAAAAATGAAATGTTTGACTAAGCTGAGAGAAATCATATGGAGGTCCTTGACCAACATAATATGATACTCAACTATAGCGGGGGTTACACGGACAAAAATTGGTGTCGGGGTTAATGAGAATGTGCTTCAGTTAAGTTCGCCTTCAGGTGGCGTTCTTGGAATGCTGTGACATTTTCTTGGAATGCCGTGA
Organism: Katharina tunicata; assembly: GCA_032466195.1. Taxonomy (NCBI): domain Eukaryota; kingdom Metazoa; phylum Mollusca; class Polyplacophora; order Chitonida; family Mopaliidae; genus Katharina; species Katharina tunicata. Next base: position 1,846 of record JAVFBZ010185039.1, read on the forward strand.
TGTTTTCTTGGAGTGCTGTGACGTTTTCTTGGAATGCTGTGAGGTTTCCTTTGTGTTGCCTTTGGCTCAAGCTCACTGGCAGTGTGCCAAGGTTCCCGCGCACTTGCTGGCAGGTCTGTCAAATGTTTCGTGTAACCTCAAACGGTAATTAATTGGCGAACTGAAGAAAGCCACCTCTGATGCAGATCAGAGCCGGCTCAGTTTAGTTCACCTTTTTCAATGCCTGTGTAACCGTGGCTTATGTGGCATCCATTATTGATCTCCACATAAACTAAGTGGACAATAGGATGTGAAAATAGAACAATTATGAATAATACTATAGTTACCTGTTTTCTAACTTGACCATTTGTTTTTCGTGCTCTTTGAGAATCTTGTCTCTTTCCTCTTCACTCATTGACGTTTGGTTATTGAGCAGTTTCCTAAAATTGGCAGTAAAAATGACATTTCCCTTATTCAATTTATAAAATTAAATTTAATTCTAAAGTTATACAGATCATGTATACATTTTATGATATTAAAATAACAGAAAGCATTTGAAAGCAGTCATGATAAATTTCTGCTGATAACTGCACACACTTTTTTTTAAGATATAATGTAAAAAAAAAAATTGATTCTCAGTAAAATGAATAATCATTACAAATATGTATAGAGAGCCGAGCTTTACATGTATGTGAGAGAAGAAGAGAAAATCAAATTTAACTTACTGAACTAAAGTAGTTTCGTGTTCCCTGAGTTGTTGTTGTTCAAATCTTTCCTCTTCCTGTCTCCTCAGAGCTTCTTGTTTGTTCTTCTGTACTTTCTCCTGAATGTGGAAAATAAATTTGATTGACATGTGTCACATTATTTGTAAGTTTAAAAAACAGCTGCTTGATTTTGTCAATTTCCTGAAGTGGAATCATTTTCTCCCGAAACCAACATTGTAGTGAGCCCAATTGTCTTTGATTGACATGTGTCAAAATCTTGGAACGTTCCAAAAACACCTGGAACCATCTTTAATAAAATCATCTTTCAGTAAAAGCAAAATTGTCTTATTACCTTAGTGTGTTCTAAAAAAACCCTACTTTAATAAATATATTCCTGGGGCCGGTTGCTCAAAGCAGTGTTAGCCACTAATACCAGATTAAATTACTTATCCCGGTATTAGAAAAGGCCTTCAACATGGCGTGACGTCATCTAAACTAGGTTTAAATTTAATACTGCTTTGAGCAACCGACCACAGATGTCTTATGAGATCAATTTGGTAAGTGTATTTTTGACATTATTTTTTAGCATGAATTGAATATGATTGAGAACAAAAAGTTTATGAGATATGCAGTGACCGGTGTCATCATCTCCCTGCACTCCAAACAACAACAACAAATCCTGTACAATTACATAAATTTCTTGAAATATAGTCGAATGTTTCACAAAAATAAAACTGCTTCCAGTAAAATTTTTCTTTTTTTTATCAACGACAGCTTTATTAACAAACATTTCACCTGTTTTATTACAAGCAGTTTTATAATTCAAAAACTTGCCATTTTGTTTTTGACAGGCGTGTGCTGTAAACTCAGTCAGTCCCTGTAAAATGGCTAATTTGTTAACTGTGCTGATTTCTCACTTTGTCAGTGAAATAAATATTAATGTGACTGGCAGAAGCAATATTCTCACTGCACAATCGAATTAAAACCGGCGTAGTTGTCGGGGCAATATTGCTTAGTTAAGAGTATGAAGTCCTTTTCATATGGATATGCTAATGTCAGTGTCTCTGTTAAATGATCACAAATTATTCATGCGGTGTAATACACTATTAAAGTTTATATTGAATGAACTTACAGCTAATCGTTGTCGTTGACTCTCCCTCTCTGCCTCCTGGCTGCCTCTTAACCTCTCTACATCTCTTTCATGTTGTTTGAGAATCTTTCTTACTTGTTCGTCTGTCACATCTGACAAATAAATCAACACACATTTGTCATCAAAACTATATAAAATAACTTTTTCTCTTTGTCATTTTATAAAATAAAAGAACATTTTCAGCCGATGGCTGTTCCCCTTGACTGATCCTTGGTGGAGAATTGTGTAAAGACAATTAAAAAATACAACACACAATTAGAATCACTGCTCATGTTTCATGGAGAACAGCCCTTGAACTTTCTGAAACTCCACAGTCCGTAATCAACAACACTGCCTTTAAACTCTATACTCTTTCACAGGGTTGATTAATGGCCTTGACCTTATGGTGTAATTAAAGAAGTATCATTAGGCAAAAGCACGACTCAGTCTGAATCTCTTCTGAATATCCAATGGACAGATTCTTGAATTCGTCGGTCAAAAATGATTAAAGGTAACGAACGGATTCTACAATTACACCATATCCAATCAAAACATACCATGTTGTCTTTTGAGTTCGTCAAGGGTCTTATCTTCCATGGCCTGCATTTGAGATTCAATCTGATGACTCATTTTTTTACGCAGGCTTTCTAATTCGCCGGCGTGTTCAAGGTCAAGCTCAGTGTCAACATCGTCTCGCTCCTGACGTAGTTCAGCTATTTTCTCTTGTCGAGCTTGAATGAAGGATATTGGTTCTACAACAGAATAAGAAGTCCAAAATTATATATAATATGCAGGCCTTTGCTTGTAGTCCTTCGTGTAAGACCAAACCAAAATACTTAGTTTTTGGGCTAGGGTAAACCTTAAACCTAACCCTAAACCCAAAATGTGACATTATCTTTGAGAGGTTGGTGGGGTACAGGGGTCTAACCTTACAGTAGATTTTGCAAGACCAGAGTAAGGACCACATTTCTTAATGAATCTGTCTACTAGGATATTTTATTTGCATTTATAAAAAAAAATTCATACTGAACAGTGTTAAAGAGAGCTTATCACATTTCCTTTAGTTATTTCCAAACTTTGGGAAGTGTATAAATCACGTGACCCCCCCCCCCCCCCCCCTAAAATGAGTCTGATTAACCCAGACAATGCCACAACTGAACTTTTTTCATAAAATAACTAAGTTTGTCTTTATAGCAGAGATTAAAGGTATATACCAATTACATGTATCTCATACAGCAGGTGTTCCTTGCAAATTACTTTGACCAGAAATTAAGATTGCAGGAAAACACAGTTTCACTTTTAACGCAACATTTACGACAAATAAAAAATGATCAATTTTAACAGAATCTCCCTCTCTTTCTTTAAAGGGACAATGAAACCAAAACGAATACCACCAGTACTCATTAGCATTAAAGGGCTTTGTATGGCCAACTATCCCTCGGTCAATGTGAATAAAACAACTCCTATGACCGGGTTCAATAGCAGCTTACCAATGGGTCCTTCAGTCTGTTGTTCTTGAGACTTCTTACTAAAACCAGCTAGTGCTTGATCCTGTTGCTTAGTCTGAAAAAACAAAACACATACCAATATTCTTTGCCACTTTCTTACAAATAACTCACATTAAATTAGTAATCTTGATTTTCAATTCATTTCCAACTCTGATTTGACAAGCTGGATTATTACTGATTGCCTTAATGAGGCAGATACTCAAACCACAACTCTATTGGAACAACCTCTACATTTTACGAGCATTTTAATTTAAGTGAAAAACTATATTAACATACCAATTTATATTGAGTCATCTTTTTACTTTAAACTACTACATATATAAATTTCTTTTTAATTTACTAGTGAAGTCTTTAAAGTGGTACCCGACGGGCATCTCATGAACTCATAAAACAGATACAATAGATAATGATCTTAAAATCCAGCAGCTGGTTTCCCACAAATACCAACTCTACAGTAATTACAAGTATGAGGGTGTGCTAAACATCAACTGTACAATTACAATACTGGCGTGGAAATGAAATCCTTCACTGTCCCTTTATTTAACATAAGTTGGAAATTGTATGTTAAGAAGCCTTAGAAGGGCACTAAAATGGCAAATCACAAACGTTGACTGACAGAAAAATAGTAGATAATGTACACAGATACTGCACAGAATAATAAAGTACATGAATGTATGACATACCAGTTCAGCGAGCTTCTTTGCTTTCAGAGCACTCATTCGCTGGTGCAGATCTCTCTCCTGTTTAGCTCGTTCTGTCTCCATGTTTGTTTTTAAATTGATCATATCTGTCTGTAACTTGTCAACATATTCTGCTGCTTCGGAGGCTGAAATCACCCTCCGCCTTCGAATATAGAAGATGATCATTTAAAAAAAATACAAATTTGTTTAATAACTTATGAAATTTGTAAAGATATGAAATCATGGGTAAACTAGGTTCTTGGATAGAAAATTTGTCAAAAACACTAAATGTAGATAAATTTTCATTTCATTAATATTATTTTAATTAATTATGAAAAGAAAAAAAACATTGAGCTTTAAATGTAATCCCTTGAGTTTGGAACAATTGAACAATATATAAGCTTTAAAAACAAAAGTTTAACATATTTTAAACACATAACAAAATAATTCAAGTTTTTTTTTAGTTTTTTTTTTTAAGAAAAATGATTCTGGAAAATCGATTTTTCCTCTTAAATTTTGATGTAAACTACATTTTGTATGTTAATACTTTTTCATATCCTTGACAGTTTCAATCTGATGTCCAGCCATGGTGTTAAGAATGTCACTCTCATCATCCTCTTGTAAATCCTGAAAATAAACACAAACAATCCTTTTATTTTATTGTGTATTCTGGAACAGCTAAACGGGTCCAATTTTATTATTAGTTTGTAGTATAATTATATTTTAAGGGCCTGCGAGAGATTGGAACAACTTTTCTATCACCTTTATTACATTTTTAATCACGATAAATCGCAGCATGCTACCAGTTTATATTTATGTATCTGTAAGCTATAAAATGAAACTGGTGACAAAGTGAATAATCTGGGAATTTTTTTTTAAATTAAAAATTTAAATTGTATTGAAAGCAACAATACAAAGTTAATTTTACTTTAAAGTTTGGATAAAAGTATAGTTTTGTTACTTACACTAGCTTGTCCCAAAGCTCTCCGCCGTGCCAATTTCTCCTCTAATCTCATCCTCTGTCGTGATATCTCATTATCATAGATTTTGTCAATCTCGGCTTGATTTCTCTGATGTTCTTTTATTAGCCAATCAGCTTGCTGCTCTATCAGCTTTCCCTGAGTTATTGTGTCATCCATAAGTTGTTGTTGTAACTCTTTAAGGCCCATTCTTTTTCTTACAGCATATTCCTGAAATGATAAGCACACACATCATTTTGAGTTCAACCATGTTTTCAACTAAGAAGGCTGTTGTATAGGCCTACATTAAATTCTAAGTTTGCAAAAGCAGAGAAAATAATTGGCACACCAACAAACTAAATACTTTTTGAAACGAGATGTTTATTAGTTTGAGAAATCATTATCAGTATACGATAAGATAAATGTTGTTTTTTTACTTGAGTTTACCTTCCTGAGTTTTTCTGTGAGTTCATCTTGTTCCAATTTGAGTTTGTAAGTGACCTCATTCTGTTCAGAGTCGTGTTGCTGCTCTAACATATCCATCAGCTCTCTGCGATCCTGGGCAAAGGTAAGGAATACAGGTGATAAAACAGTCATTAAACCTGTGATAAAGTTGTGGGTTCTGGGTTCTGGGTTAGTGGAATACTGCACAGACACAGGTAATATTCACAGGTATGATCTTTATTTTCTTCACAAGTCAATTGTGAAGATTGTCTTGATATTGAATACTAATATTACGTCAACTTGCAATTTCCCTTGTGACCTTGTAGTCACCTTACACTATTGTCAATAGTCAAGTTATCAGTGCTAATTCTACCAGTTTACACACATTTGTCTTGTTAATTTTGAAAGCAAGATAAAATACACACAGGCCCACACTATTATCGCAATATAAGTAGATACTTTTTATCAGCGCAAACATCTTTCATTCCATTTACCAACTTCCCTGAACCATTTGTGTTATGTCTGGATTTTTCTGTTTTTACTTAATATGAAAAAAAAAAACACCACAAAAGTTGCCACTTATTTAATCAGACAATATACAAAACAAACTGATTATTCAACTTTTAAAGTTTTTAGTAAAAAAACAACAACCTCAAACAGCAGACAACATTCCTACCTTTTCCTCCATGGCAGTGGTCTCTTCCACAATCCTTCTCTTATCTTCACACTGGTGATGGATCAAGTCTGATAACTTATTCTGAAAACAATAATAACTAATTGTTTATACACAATGAGTCTGAAAGATGTGCGTTTCTCAAATATCCTAATGTTGATATGGATCAGACTTAATTTCAAGAATACTCACCTGAGCAAATTTCTAATTAAAGTTACTTGTTTTCAACATGTATTTAAATATGTTTTTATTTATTTAGTGTTTTTACCTCGCACTGGGGAATATTTCACATTGATGGAGAAAGCAAAATGGTAGACATTAAATTTCCCACAGATGTTGCCAAGCTTCCACAAAGTAAAACCCCCAAACACTGGTTCTAATGCAACATGTTTAAATGATGAACTCATTTGTTCAGAAATCTTCACTACCTTATTCTTGATACTGATATCTTTGAAGATAATGCTGCAATCCAATCTGTATTCATCATCTAATTTTTTCTCCAGATTACGAGCATTGTTTTGAAATGTTCCCACGGATTTATCTTCGGTCTCCTTGGTGATATCCCCGTTAATTCTGAGCCCCCTAATCAGCAACGTACTAGCATCACTCATTGCTTTGTTTCGCTCAGTTTCTAATTCTGTATCCACAGTGATGGTGTTCACAATGTCTAAACTGTTCCAAATAAAAGCATCAAGTTTTACACAGTTCATCCACTTGTTTGTTCACATAGATAGAAAACAATTCTAGGTTCATACTAGGTATGGCTGCAAAGGTCAGAGTTCAACAATAGTTATGGGATATATTATCTTCAGGTTGAACCGTTACATTTCAAAAGAAAATGAAATATTTATGTTGGCATTTTAAAATTGCAAGTAACTTATCATTTGAAATTAACAAAACGCATTTACAACCTACCAAAAACAGTGTTGACAAAATAGTTGTTTTACATTGGTTTTCAGACGTTAGGCCCCTTGAAAAGTTAACCCCCCTTTAGTACGGTTGACTCTTCAACATGTTTAATTATCTGCCCTTGGGTGAGACAATCTTGTAAATGTACTAGGATAACTAGCATCTTGTTTGAGGGATACAAGACATTTGAAACCTGCAAAGTATATAAGTTTGAATATCATACTTATCAATTTCTCTGTACATCTGTAACTTGTCCTTGAGAGTGAGGATAGCCACTATACTGTCATTAATTCCAACCATACTGGAAATGACAACATACATAATCATATCCACTTTGTTACAATAGTTATAATAAAGGCAAGAAAAAATGTCCTTTAAAAGATTACAGTCTTTGCAAATTGTCTGCAAACAATAAAAGTTAAGCAAATTTAAAAAAATAGGAAAAGAAACACTTAAAAACAAAGGCTTTATTCCTTCAAATAAACACTGTACAAGTTAAGATTTAAACACACAAGCTTAAAACACATTCAGAGAGAGCAAAACCATAGTTTCTGTTGCATTTTCCCCTGACCTTAAATCAGTAATTGTATGCCCTCCTTTCTTCATTGGACTGGAAGCCATTAGTAAACGATTTCCTTTATCTTTTACCATGTTCTGTAAATCAAATAGAAATCCTCAACATACTTATATGGATATCACAAATCAAAACAACCAGCTGCAAACACTTTATATTTTGATGAAAAGAAAGAATACTTGACTGAAACAATTGCACCAAACAAAACTATGTGTTGTAGTTTATGTTCACTTAACACATTTACCATAGAATTAAAATATTACTTACATCAACCATAGAATCAGGGCTGGCAGAGCCAACAAGGTTTTTCTTACAGACTCTTATCAAAAGGAATATGATAAGTATTGCAACCAGGGCCCCAACAATCACAGCGATGAAGAACGATAAAGCTGCAAATCCATGCTGGTATAGAATCTATTAAATAACAAAAATGTTATATTGATAGCTTAACATGTGTATTTTGTTGTTCATGTTCTTATATTCACATTAAAAGATCCTTTTTATATCAACTATTGGCAGATTTAAGAGATATTCCCCTTTAAATGTGATTTACTTATTCAGTTGATTAATTATCTCCCCCTGGGTGAGACAAATTTATTTAATTATTAAATTTACTTTTCAGGAACTTTTGCAAATCATGACTTTATATAAGAAATAGTTGTCCTTAACTAAAACAAATATATATTAACTAATGACAAGTATAAATTTTAAACCTAAGCATAAATGTCTGTACTACACAGAACATTTTAAACACAATATATTAGATGATACAATATAGCTGAATATATATAAACATGATATAAAAATAACTTACTGATGTTTCTATAACAAATGTCCTCCAAAGGCAAGCATAGGCCTGCAGTCTGATAGCTGCACCTGGTGGCTGAAATTAAATTAAAATAACCTTGATTTCAATTTGTTAGGTTCTGCCAACAAAGCTAAGAAATGCTTCATGAGATACAGAGGTATCAGAGATTTTCCATATCTGTATTCTCTGAATCCAAACTGTTTTCAATTCTTTGTTGACAATTTTGAAGTGCCCTTTGCATGGGAATCCTGTAGACTATAGCCCCGGTTACACAGGCATTGAAACAGTGAACTAAATTGAGCCGGCTCTGATCGGCACCAGAGCTGGCTCTTTTAGTTCGCCAATTAACGACGGTTTGCGGTTACACAGCACTTTTGACAGCCCTGCCAGCAAGCGTCGAGGGAATCTTGGCACACTGCCAGCTAGCTTGAGACAGCGGCTACACAATGGAAAAACGCCACAGCATTCCAAGAAGGCCACATGTAGGTGGACTAAACTGAGGCGGATTATTGTTTACCCATCAAATTTGGTGGGCCAAAAAAGTTGGTCTATTCTGATCGAGATCAGATTTAGTCCACCTGTTTTTGTCTGTGTAAACGCAGCCATAAATCTGATCCGGATCAGACCCACCATTTTTTGGTCGTGTAACCGCAGCTTATATGTTTAAAATTCTCTAAGTGCGGAATTACATAACATATGATCACATCACCAAAGATTCTTCTCTGCGTAGTTGTCTATTTTTGTAAAGAATAATCACACTGGCACAGGGATATCGACTGATTTAACACGTTAATTAGACAAGTTTCTGCATCGATCTTAATCGCAAGTTGTTATGGCATCTCGTAATAACAGGTAAATGGTGAGACCAAGAAATTAACAAGTATATATAATCTAAGTATAAATATATATGTAAACAAAGTAATATATGACCAATTCACATAGGACGAGGTTTCTCACCCAGTTTACCGAAGATATAAGGATAGGCAAACTATTTTCAATAACTCCAGAGTTTAAAGCTAGAATCAGCCTTGTCGTACATACTTGAATAGCTGTGTTGCTGGACATAATGTTAACAAAGAGTGTGATTTTTATTTTAAACAAATTTTCAGACCACTTTACTTCCCGAGGTACAATTGCACTTTTAGTAGAAATAGATCTATATACTTACATAGCTGCCAACAGGACTGTCATAGGTATAGAATGTTAAAGTTGTTTGATAATAAACTAATGTTAAATCCTCATTCTCAATGCGATCAGTAGCTGAAGAATACCGTAGTGTAACATTCTCGCCAGCTGTGTAAGGTAAATAGGTAAAAACAAAATAAATATAAATAAAAAAATAGAAAATCCTTTAAATAGACTTCAATCAAAGTATAGAATATTTGCCTCGTTCGAATGTTGTCACAATTTCAGTGATCAAATTGGGTATGGTTTTCTTTAATGAATCTGTTTGTCACCTTTACACCTGCTAGCAATGTTCACAAAACATTGTATATATGGTTTACCTGGTAAGCTGGGGACATTGTATTGAAAAATCTTATTGCTGCCAGTAACTGCCAGATTAGACCCAGCTGGAGCCGTCTTATAAAACCAGGAGTCAGCTACACGAGCAGTCATCCCCGGCAGAGTGTCGTCATATAAATCCAGATTATATGACAATAGATTAGACGCTACAGGTGAGTCTACGACCACTTCAAACAGCATAACGTTGGGATTTACGGAGCCATCAATCAACTGAAAAATACAAATAAATGTCCATAACGTTTTTTTCGGTAACTCAGAATTTTAAGTTCACACATAATTAGGAACATATGATATAAGCAGTCAGTCGATGTTGTTCCCCCGCACAATGGATTACTAATTACAGTTTACAATTTGGGTAGAGCCATTAAGAAATATTACTTATTTATTACATTTTGAAAACAAAACCTATTATACAAATACAACTGAATAATTTCTGCACCCCAGATTATCCTTTCATCATTAGATCATCAAATCCCAATTGTGTTAAGAAAACCATTACTTAAGCCATGGAATAAATTATTATGACATTGTAAAGGAATTAAAACTAAGATCAAAAGAATGTAATTGTTTGGAACTTACCAGAACTATGGTCACAAGATTGAAATTGATAAATTACACGTTAACTACCACATTATCTGTATTTGAAGTAACTCCTAAAGAACATGTTAACTACCACAATACCTGTATTGGAAGTAACCCCTTAATTTCACGTTAACTGCAACAATACCTGTATTTGAAGTAACCCCTTAATTTCACGTTAACTACAACAATACCTGTATTTGAAGTTACCCCTAAATAACACGTTAACTACCACAATACCTGTATTTGAAGTAACCCCTAAATTACACGTTAACTATCACAATACCTGTATTTGAAGTAACCCTTAAATTACACATTAACTACCAAAATACCTGTATTTGAAGTAACCCCTAAATTACACGTTAACTACCACAATACCTGTATTCGAAGTAACCCCTAAATTACACGTTAACTATCACAATACCTGTATTTGAAGTAACCCCTAAATTACACGTTAACTACCACAATACCTGTATTTGAAGTAACCCCTAAATTACACGTTAACTATCACAATACCTGTATTTGAAGTAACCCTTAAATTACACATTAACTACCAAAATACCTGTATTTGAAGTAACCCCTAAATTACACGTTAACTACCACAATACCTGTATTCGAAGTAACCCCTAAATTACACGTTAACTACCACAATACCTGTATTTGAAGTATCCCCTAAATTACATGTTAACTACCACAATACCTGTATTTGAAGTAACCCCACAATACCTGTATTTGAAGTAACCCCTAAATTACATGTTAACTACCACAATACCTGTATTTGAAGTAACCCTGTGAAGAAACTTCTCGACAGGACAAATATTCAAATCAAACAGTTCTCTTCAGAAACTACATACAGTCCAGACATCATTTTCAGTTATATGAGTTTGACTTATTTTACAGGCAGGTAGAAGTTGAGACATTGACCACAATTCTAGCTTTATGAATGACATCTTCATTACAATTAGTTCATCGTTTCATTACAATTTACATACAATTTTAAAAGCTAAAACAATTCTTGAACCAATTGGCTTGAAACTTAGAATCCAGACTAAACTGGTAGACTGGTAGTTCCGTAAGTCTGTCCGGTAAGAGTACCCCCCCTAAACTTACAGGTATATTTTTACCTAGATGTTTAGCTTACCTGTACATTTTTAGTCAGGCTTAGTGGTTCCACAAGTGTAATTGTATCAGACAGAAAGGTAGTTGATGTACCGTAAGTTTGTCCGGTAAGAGTACCCACTAAACTTACAGATACATTTGTCACAGAATTTGGAGCTGATATTTGGAAACTTATCTGTAGTAAGAAACAAAAAAAGAAAAACAAATAGTTTAACTATCAAAATGAAAATCTCCTAAAGGAGATGGTTGCTCAAAGCACTATTGGATTTAATTCTAAATATAATGACTTCCTTACATATTAGAGATCAGTCTCCAAGTCAATAGAAAAGGTTAATTGTTGGAGAATCTTGGAGAAGAACATTTTGACCATAAGTCTGCACATACTGGTGTTGAGTAGCTAAAAAAACAATCTTGATTAAAGGTTCTTGCAAAAGTACAGCCTTACCTGAGTTTGTTTATCTGTAATTTTGTTATTTTAGTTAGTTTAGTAGAATTAAATTTTTAACTCTCTTGAAAATAATTATTATGCATGTAATAACAATTGTATATAATTTATCTTTTATAATTTCATAATGTTTAGTTGCAATAAAATTAAATTGATATGACCTTAAATAATTTACCGTAATAACTATTGGTGTTACAGCTGGATTAATACTGGTGTTGTAAAATGTTCCCAGTAGTACAGAGTCTGAGATCGCCCTTTTTTTCCTCCCATTGTTTGTTCTCTCAGTGACGGTAATCTCTGAAGGGATGGTAGTTTTTGTAACACTAAGAGTGAGAGATAGGCCAACAGCTGTAGAGGTTACAGTGCCATCTGAAACATGTAAGATTACCTGTCAAAGAGTGAATTACCTGTCAAAGTGTGAATTACCTGTCAAAGTGTGAATTACCTGTCAAAGTGTGAATTACCTGTCAAAGTGTGAATTACCTTTACCTCAATTGCCTGTGGACATATAAGTGGCGTCTTAAAAAACAAGCTTTTTTGTTTTCTTCCCATTTGTGTTCATGTGCCTGAGAAAATATTAATGCCGTCTAAAAATATAAACTTTGTCTTTTTTTTTCATCAAATTTGTGAACATGTGGCCATGAAAATATTATTACATAAACAACCAAAACAATAATGAATGAATCTCTTGGCATTACATCAGTTACAAAATGCTGGATCAGAGGCCAGTCAGTTTTTGAGCAATAAGATAAGATAAAATCATGCCAGCAGAATAGTAGGTCTAGGCATAGTACAGGTAAAATTGTTGGATTTTAGCAGGCTTCCAATTTAATAGCGTTTCATGGTAGCAATTGGATATATGATCAATAAATGGATGTTTTGTTTACATTTGATTGAGGTTTTATGCTGTACTTAAAGTTTTTCCCTAATATGTTGTTGTTCCAGCCCATACGGTGAAGGAAAGCACCCTAAACGATGCTGGCAACACAGAACCTACATTTGTATGTAAATACAAAGAATAGGACAGCACAGCAAATGAGCTTCCTGATGCCCCTTAGCTCAGAGAGTACCAGGGCACAGGAGACTCTCACCCAACCACCTGCCCCTTAACTCAGAGAGCACCAGGGCTTAGGAGACTCTCACCCAACCACCTGCCCCT
>JAVFBZ010185061.1:0-15037 GCA_032466195.1 Katharina tunicata
TGAGGTAGAATTTGATGAGGATTTGGGGTAATATAGAGCAGGTGGTTCGGTGGGAGCTTCCTGTACCCTGGTGCTCTTTGAGCTAAGGGGTGGGTGGTTGGGTGGGAGCTTCCTGTACCCTGGTGCTCTCTGAGCTAAGGGGTGGGTGGTTGGGTGGGAGCTTCCTGTACCCTGGTGCTCTTTGAGCTATGGGGCATCAGGAAGCTGATTTGTTTCTGATGCTCTGTTATACGTCCCTCATTTAGCATTGGAGAAGATTACGATCTGTGAATAATAAATAGACAGACTGAAATGCTCATAACCTGTTGTGTTAATTATAAGACTTGAGTTAAACTAACATTCCTTGTTTCAGCATTGAAGAAGATTTCGTAACTTGGAGAGAGAAATTTTGGCCGACTGTTTGCGAACATTTTGGTGTCCAAGCCACTGGGGACGAGATAAGGTAAGGAGGATGGAGACATATGTAAACTAATTACAAGAAAAGTAAATTTAATATAACTCAATATTAGAGCCTTAAAGTAACATAAGCACTCAAAATTAGGGTTTTACAACAAATTCTGATTGCCTTGATTTTAACCAACTTTGAAGTTTGTGTATAAACTAAAACAATTACTTTGAAATGAAAATTATTAAGTTTGTTCAAGGCTAGTAATAGCCATGAGAAATCATGCAATAATTCAAATTCAGCGTATGCCTCAAGTAAAGCTTTTGATCTCGCCGAGTTCATGACCTTATATGGAATGAGTTAAGATTTTGAATAGTGGATAGGGGCGGGGATTATTGAAGTTTGACTAGGTGTAGCGTCGGTACATCTTAGGGTGGCTCTGTTATGACATCTGATTGACACATCCGAAATAGTTTTTTAGTTATTATATATCACAAGTCTTCTATAACATGTTCTAAAACATGATTGTGCGACCTTATTATCATAAGACTAAAGTTTTATAACATGGTTGTGCGACCTTAATATCACAAGACTAAAGTTCCATAACATGGTTGTGCGACCTTAATATCACAAGACTAAAGTTCTATAACAGGATTGTGTGACCTTAATATCACAAGACTAAAGTTCTATAACAGGATTGTGTGACCTTAATATCATAAGGCTAAAGTTCTATAACATGATTTTGTGACCCTAATATCACAAAATTTCTATAACATGATTGTGCGATTATCATAAGGCTAAAGGTCTATAACATGAAAAGGGTATTGTCATCCTGTGCTTGTTTCAGCGTGCTGCTTTGAGTGAGTTAACCTGAAGTATTCGATAATCAAACACCCTAATCAAACCGTCTCTTGTCTTGCAGCATGCGTCAGTATTCAATGACACTACAAGAGGGTCTACCTGCCGAGAAGATATTCACCGGGGAAGTGGTTAGGCTGGGATCAATCAAGACACAGAAACCGTAAGTCTTTAGTATTGGCTAATTTATTAGTACTTAAAGAATCATGAAGGAATTGTTCAGGTGGCTGCAGAGTTCTCTGTGTAGTTTTTATGAGTGTTCATTTTGGTTTACCACTATACCCCAGCAAAGTAAGGTCGCCATATAGGTGAAATACTCTTGGGTACGACGTTAAACACCAGTCAAATAAATTCATAGATTTAACTCATCGCTAATGACTGACCCAGAGATATCAATTGTATTAAATCTGAAGTAGTATAATGATCATTTATTCCACTGTAAGGAGGAATAACAGAACTGGCCAATCACAGCAAGGCAAAGCCGTTTCACACTCGTGGAGACGTCAGACAAATACCTAATGTCTATAGATAGGGACATTCACTATTGAGTCAGGAACGATAACTCTGGTAGAGATTGGCCCTTGCTCGGCATACAGTCTCGTACAAAGACAGCTACATCAGTCTTATGACTTGTTACGACTAAATACACACCAGTCCAAGGGCAGTATGTTTCCAGATTATATATATGCTGTCATACTTAGCACTGGAGGAACATTATCTTTCCAATAGTGATAACTATATCACTATTGGTGTTACAGTCGCCGTCTTCTGTTGGAATACACCGCCGTCATATAAGTGAAATGTTCTTGAGTACGGCGTTAATCACCAATCAATCAATCTATTTTACGGAATAAGTTCATAAATGATTTTCTATTTTACAGTCCGTATGATGCAAAGAACCCATACCTAGCCCCGGTCAGCGTCAATAGGGAGTTACATAAAGCTGGGGATAGATCGTGTATGCATATTGAACTAGATATATCCGGATCAAAGATCAGGTACAGTTTATTAGCCTTGGTTATCTCAAAATGAACATAAAATAACATAAAAAAACGTTACGACATGACTATTTTCAAATTTTTTTAGTTCTGTTCAATCCCTTTTTCAAACAGTTTTTCCGATATAAGTTAATGTTTAAAAAATAATGTTAATTTTCTTACTTTGGCCATCTTTGCTAGCCAAGCGTTTATTTCCGAGGTACTCTACACTCCAACCCTTGGCGGATCAAGCGTAGAAAACCAGAATATAAAGCCACGCAAACAATTCGCTGCCTCAGAACTTGCAGGCACCAATCATATAGCACATTACGGGAATTGTCAATAATGAAAATTGCAGGACTGTCTTCTGATGTTTTTTTCCAAAAAGGCGATAGGGTAAATGTTTTCGGATCATTACAGGTCTGTGTTCGTTTTCTGGCAACTTTCGAATATTGAATATCTCGCAAATTTGATGTGAGTTTAACGATGGTATAGTTTGGGTGATGCCGTATTAACATTTTGAAAGTTACAAGCGCAATCTGATTGGTTGAAAGTAATTTTAACATGGTGAGTTACATGTAACTGGAATGACTTCATTCAACAGAGGGCGCCACTGTACATTCTGGTTATAGATGTTTGGTCTGCCAAGGGTTGTAATGTAGAGTAGCTTGAAATAAAAACCTTGGTTAGCGAAGATGGACTTGGGCTATTTTGTGTTGAATTCACTTAATAAAATATTTACTTTATGTTTACTATAGGTATGAGTCTGGAGATCATGTAGCTGTTTATCCTATCAATGACACGGAGATCGTGGAAAGCTTAGGAAAACGTCTAAATGTCGACCTGGATACGGTTATCACCCTCACAAATCTGGATGGTAATATAATTATTTGTGAATCAGTTAACTGTTCTAACAGTTACAGCCTTTGGCAGACCAGGCAAGGGTCATTTTGGTATTGAGTCCCTTTCAATGTACCGGAATGGATTCCCTTCCTCCTGCTAACCGTGGTATAGAAAGGAAGTTTTTCAGTTGCTGTAGAGTTCGCAGGTTGGTTTTAACAAAGTTTCTTCTCAGTTTTCAAGCAGGCATCTTCACGCAAACTCGTCATATAAGTGAAATACCCTTAAGTACGACGTTAAACACCAATCAAATAAATAAATACATATTTTGGTATTTATTCAGGATTTTGTAAAAAAAATTTGGGGCTTGTTTTTACTGCCACGTGTTTGTATTACAGTTTTGTTTAAGTCTCCAAGTCTGACAGTATCTATAATCTACAAATTTGTATGAAGTTTGTTTCTGTTTGTTTCAGAGGAGGCCAGTAAAAAGCACCCTTTCCCCTGCCCTTGTAGTTACCGCACAGCCCTCAGTCATTATATAGACATCACCCATCCACCTCAGAAACACATTCTCAAGGAGTTAGCGGAGTATGCTGAGGACCCCAAAGATAAAGAATTTCTTGTCAATATATCAGCGAACACACCTGAGGGCAAGGTAATGGCTTCCTCTGTCTGTTTGTCTGTCTATCTCTTTGTGTAATGGCAATAGTGAATGGTCAAGGCCGTAGATTGTTGTACCAAAGAATTCCCCCACCCTAATGAAGGATGGTGGTTGCTTGTTGGTTTGATGAAAACAACCCGTGGTGTATTTTGTTGCCATTGTTGTTGAGGGTGGTTTTCTTCACCTATTGAGCTGCTATGGCATTATATGAGTTAAAGTACGGCATCGAACCCCAATCAAACCCTAATCAAACCCTTATCAAACCGTAATCAAACCCTTATCAAACCCCAATCAAACCCCAATCAAACCCCAATCAAACCCCAATCAAACCCCAATCAAACAAAACAGTACAGGTATGACCTGTTCGTTAAGATAATTCATCACTCTCATCCATATACATATAGTTTGTTGCTTATAGACAGTATTCATGTAATGGGGTACCGGCTGTCTGCTAGATGGCGCACAAGTAAAGTGGGACATTCACGCCGAGCTCTGCTGTCAATATTCACAAATTTTTTAATCGGCACTAATAGATTTTAATTTTGTCTGCATGATCTGAGTTGTTTTTTATAATTATGCATGATCAGTTAGAAGCATGTTCAGTCAAAAGTAACTTCAGTCTGTGTTAATTTGTGAATGAGTGTCATCAGTGGTATAATAGCTTATGTGTTTATTTTTGCTTTTTCTGTGTTATGATTGTCATTTAGTATTAGTAAGTTATTTTTGTCTTGTAATGTTTATGTTCTTGTATAGCCCAGTGTGTACAGCTTATACATGTATACTCTTCAGCTATCCCTGTTATTTGTTTTTGAGAATATTAGTTGTTGTTTGGCTTATCTTGCTTTATGTCAGTATATAACAATTTTTAGTATTTCATGAGATATTGTTCTAACTTCTTATCTATAAAAATATTATTGTTCTGGTCAGAAAATATTATATTAGTTTTAAAGTCATGGCATAAATCATTCTATTGAATGGGCATGCCAATAAAATTGAATAAGTAAGTAAGTCTGCTGTCAATACGTTCAAATATTTGCTTTTCACGTACATGTATAACAGTACCCCAGTACAGTCAAAGCAGCTGAGCAGCGGCGAACAGGTCCTACTTCACTACAGTGACATCTAGCAAACCTGTTACCAGTTCTTACAGTACTCTATAAACCTCAAGTTTATTTTCAAAATTTTCTGTCTAAATACTGTTTAAAGTGTTGTCAAATGGTCAATCATTCTTATCTCTGTAGACGCTGTACCATGATTGGATAACAAAGGACCATCGTAACATCCTGGCCGTCCTCGAAGATCTTCCCTCTATAAAGCCTCCAATCGATCACCTGTGTGAACTGTTGCCACGGTTACAAGCACGATATTACTCCATCTCATCTTCACCTAAGGTATGTTGTATCTGTTGTTGTAAGGGCCTGCTTCGTGACTCATTTGGGTGAGCGTTAGTCTGCCTAATCCCCTTGTCTGTGCCAGGTAAAGGTTCTAATCACATTAATCTAATCACACAAGGGAAGATTTCATGTGGCTGTAAAGATAGGGTGGTTTTAATGAGGTTTCTTCTCCGGGGTTTCCACTGTAAACTGGCAACGCAGTCGTCATATAAGTGAGATTCCCTTGAGTACTACAATAAACGCCAATGAAATATATACATCTGTTATTGGACCAGGAACTATTTGCTATTCGGACCATTGGCCATACTTTGTTTTTATCTTTTTTTGGGTAAGACATCGTAAGAATTCTGTAGAAAGTACATAGATTGTTATTAATGATGACTCAATCTATTCAGTATTGGTTAAACCAATACAAAAATTGCTGTCATTGGTCTTAAGAAAACTTTTTTTCAGAAATGTAAGAATTTTTTTAATGTATGATAAGTGAACTACCCCAAATCCTCAACAAATTCGACCTCTAAGGGCGCAAACTTTAAGTAATTTATTAAATGTTTAAGTGTGAATTTGGAAGTAAAACTTACATTTTCTGGTAATTTAAAGTCTGAACTTCATCAAAATTTCAAAATTGCATGTCTACACTTCATACCCTTTGCATAAAATGTAGTTTTATGAGTTGTAAAGGGGGTCAAATTTGTAGAGCATTTAGGGTAAGTCATATGACTAGAGGTTTGTGTGGAGGCTTGGGTATGTTGTAATTGGTTGGTTTTCTCTGCCTGTGCCCTGGTGCCCTCTCAGCTAATCAGAGGGCAAACAGGGAGCTGATGTACTGTGTATAAATATGCAGCACAGTTTGTCTTTGTAAGAGTACTGTTTCTATTCTGTACAAAAAAAATAAAATTGTTTCAAAATGGCTTGCAGGTGGCTGGTGAGAGTTTCTTGTGCCCTGGTGCTCTCCTAGGCGTAGAGAAGCAGATTTGTTGTGGTGTCCTGTAAATGTCCCTTGCCTTTTGTGTTGCCAGTGTTGTTTAGTGGGGTTTCCTTCACCTATCTGACTTTCGGGCTGGCACGCCATCATTTGAGTGAAATAACCTCAAGTATCGCATAAGACCGCAATCAAACAAAGATAAAATCATTCATAACTGATTTCATTTTAGGTTCATACAAGTCACATTCATATAACAGCGGTATTAGTCGACTATACCACCAACACAGGTCGAAGACAGAAGGGGGTCGCCACCAGATGGCTCTCTCTCAAACAGCCAATGGGAGAGGCCCGACCCACTGTCCCCATCTTTGTACGCAAGTCTCAGTTTAGGCTGCCGTTCAAAGCTTCGACACCAGTTGTCATGATCGGACCAGGCACTGGATTAGCTCCCTTTAGAGGCTTTATCCAAGAGAGAGATTTCCTTCGAAAAGAAGGTTTGTGGTGTTTTTAGACATTTCATCTTGATTTTTCATATAGGTTCTAATTGAAAGGGTTGTGAACCTGGGCCCGTTTTCATAATACCACTTCAGGTTTTTGTTAAAGTTAAGAAGTACTTAGCCAAATTCCAACGTTTTATTTTCTAATGAAAAAAATTTAAAGTGAAATAATTTAGCTTTCATTTTGAAAGCTTAACTTATAATCTTGCTTCTACTGTCTTAAAGTAAAGGACAGTATTTATGTCAAAGCTGGGGCTTGTTTGGATAAAGTTCTGCTTGGCTTTCCTCAAAACACTGGCAACGTACAACTAATTCCTGCTACAAAATATCCTAGAGTGCCACGTTTAACAATATAAAATAAGTAAATAAATAAAATAAATGGAATAAAGAGACTTGTTTCTTAGATGCTTAATAGTTTATAGAGATGACTAGTATTAAAGTCAAGTACACACAAATATGCACGCCGCCTCTTGGTCCTCTGTTTGTCTCCTACATTGGTCCTCTGTTTGTCTCATACCTTGTCCTTGCTTGTTACCAGAAATGTCTAGAAAAGCTTCTTTCTTGAAGGCTACAGAACGGGTTGCCCAAGTTTGAGGCCTCTGTCGTACATGTGCGGGCGGTTGGGTGGCAGCCTCCTGTGCCCTGGTGCTCTCTGAACTAAGAGACACCAGGAAGATGATTTGCTGTGGTGTCCTGTTTGTGTTGTTGTCGTTGCTTTAGGGTGGTTTCCGTCACCCATTGTGCTGACACGCTGTCATATAAGCAAAATAACCTTTTTCCACCAATCATTGGCAAAGACATAAAGGCTTGAATACAGTTTTAAAATTCGAATATAGAAATAAATTAATGAATCTTTTGAAAAGTTTCAGATCAAGTTTTAGATGCATACATCTAGATATTTGTGAATGTTTTTTTCCTTTCACATTTTGGCAATAACGCCGAGATAATCATACCTTTTCTTCTTCAATTTGTTTAATGTACAGTAACTGCATTTATTTCGTTTGTTTGACACAGGTAAGCCTGTTGGAGATACTGTGCTGTTCTTTGGTTGTCGTCACCAGAATGAAGATTTCATTTACGAGGAGGAGCTAAGAGGATATGAGAATGAGGGTTCCTTAAGCAAAATGCACTTAGCTTTCTCTCGTGACGGACCAAAGAAGATCTATGTTCAACATCTTATGGCTGATAAGAAAAAGGAATTGTGGGAGTTGCTCCAAAATGGCTGCCATCTTTACGTTTGCGGGTAAGCTGAGATATCCCTTTCAATAAGAATGGATTTTCAAGATAACTTTTATAGCATTCATGTGTCCCATTACCAAAAGAAGAATTAAAATTTTAATTAAAATGAACCCGGCCCTGAGGGTTCTAAGCAAAACAAAATAAAAAATAACAAATTGTGGCATAATGTTGTGACTAGGTTGATTACATGTAAAGCCCCCTTTAATATAGTTTTTTTTTTCAAATTAGCTAGTTCTTGGTTCCACTAGTCTCCCTATTAAATTTGTGTGTTCTTTTTTCGAAAATAAATCACACTGGCATATTGTAAAAATTATATTAACACCGAATGGAAACAAAGGATAAAAAGCATCATTGTAATTGTGTGTTTATTTTATTGTCAGAGATGCGAGGAACATGGCGCGGGACGTCCATGATATGATCACACAGGTCGTTGTGGAATTTGGCGAACTTGATAGAACCAAAGCCGAGGAATATGTTAAGAGACTGCAATCAAAGGGACGATACTCTTGCGACGTCTGGAGTTAAGCATGAAAACATTTTTAGGAGAGTTTAACAACACATTATCTTATAAACCAGAATGAGACAGAAACATGAGGGGAAAGTTGGGGCAGGCACATGTAAAGAACAATGTGTCTGTTTGTCCGTCACTTGCTGGAGATGCTTAAAATCTGTTTCTTCGAACTCCTCTTTTTAAGAGTTTATTTTTTTTACTCTGGCCTGCTAAGTGATCAACTACATTAATAATGTATAGGCTTCAGTATCAGTAGTAGTTGTCTGATATAAGGGGCATCAGGAAGCTAATTTGTTGTGGCGTCCTTCTTGTGTCCTGTGAAAGTCCTGTGTTCTGTTTCGGGTTTTGGTTTGGGGTGTTTCCTTCCCTCAGGTGAATGAAATAATCTCAAATATATCATAAAAACAATCAGTCAAAATTGCTGTTGTTCCTTAGTTTGTTTGATATATGTCCCAGCTTGTCCCAATCCCTTTTCTATTCGTTTTCCTACTTACATTTTTCATGTAAAATCATGTAGTCTTACACAAAGCTAATCAGAAAATGACTGAGGTGTGCAACCAAGGACTGTTGATTTTGTTTGGTATGACCATCTAGGTATATTAGAGTAGTATACAGCTACTAGATTGTGCAGTATTTAACATGGTTGTGTATCTAGATCAAGCAGCACAAGGTACAAGTGAAATAACCTAGAGTATAAGGTTTAGCAAATTGTTTTGTAGTATTGTTATGTATACATCATGTTATTTGTAGGATGACTGCAAGATCAGTGACTATTTTTTCAAGTTGTATTTGTGTACATTGGTTGTTTTTCCACGTTGTATTTGTGTACAGTGGTTGTTTTTTCGCGTTGTATTTGTGTAATATACAGTAGAGTAACAGAGTTTAATGTCAAGGTGTATTTCAGTAATGTTACTCCAGAATCCGGTGTTACACACTAATCAAACACAGAAATGGATTTTTAAAACCAATGGAAAGTGATGTAAACATATAAGCCAATATATAACAAAAACATGGCTAAGATGGATTTTCAACTTCTGGGTATATTCTTGAAGTTGAAATCATGTTTTTGTTATGTACCCAGCTTCTAAATGTCGCTTAAACAAACCATACAAGCCTAGTTTGATCCACTGTGTGGACAGCGTGTACAATCTGGTTAGAAATTAGGAATTTTTTCTTTAAATTAAGAGAAGTACACCCTTGAAAAAAATTAACATTTTTATCTACGGGTTGACCAGTATAAAGGCTTTGACAATGGTGTTCTACAGGGACTACAAAGGGAGATAAATATGTTTCTCAAATACCCTGGCAGTGCCACCTATATCATTGACAAACAATAGCATATAAACATTCAATTGGATTATAATGTTAGCCAATGAGATAAGTGGTGCTGTCAGTTTTATGGTAACAGATTTATCTCCCCTTTTAACAACATTGAATGATGAAATACAGAAAGTATAGTATTATATTAGCAATAACATTTATCTTTTCATGTCAGAAAACATGGTTGTTGAACTGCTGATAAATTAGTAATATGTGGTAATTATCTTTTAAATAATTGACAGCTAACTGATTGAAATAGTGTATATACTTTATAGGTTATCTGATGTGGTTGTTATAGAAATTTAGGGATAAGTAATACTTCAAAACTTTTTATACGTCTTATTCAAAAATAACTAAATCTTTACAGATTAATACATTTTTCATTGTTTGGAAATTATAAATTGGCCTATACCGATATTTTTTGCCAAAAATCGATATTGAAATGAAATTCATTTAATCTAATTGTTATTAATTTGTTGCTCAACTTTCCGCATATGAATTGTCTCCCCCCAAACCTGTTCTGCCTCGGAGAAACTGTCTCAAACCAGTAGTAACTAATCATACTTCATTCAGACTTCAGTGCATTCCAGCGAGTAGATTGATCAGTTTGTTTAATTATTCTACTACCCTAAATGCTCGAAAAAATTCGACCACCTTTACAAGTTATAAAACTACATTTTATGCAAATGATAACAAGTGTAGACATGCAATTTTGAAATTTTTAAGAAGTTCAGACTTCAAATTACCAAAAAATGTAAGTTTAAGTTCCAAATTCACACTTAAATAGTCAATAAACATTCAATGTGCCCTTAGAAGTCTTTATTAACAGGGTTGATGTTTTGGCAGGTTGCTCATGCTCTGCTCCACTTGTGTCGGACCTCGTTTTCAAATTGACACCATTCCATGGCTTGAAAACATGGAGACCTTTGGCTAAGGGCAGTATGTTTCCAGATAATATTCATGCTGTCATACTTAGCACTGGAGGAGCATTATCTTTCCAACAGCAAAAACACTTTAATAAATAAGTGACTACACATGTTTTGGTTGTGTTAGAGTCACTGGCTACTGTTGGAATAAACCGCCGTCATATAAGTGAAATGCCCTTGAGCATGGTGTTAAACACCAATCAATCAATCAACCTAATCAGACCAACAAATCTTCATGCATCATGCTTCAATTCAGTAACCTGTATTTATTTATGTTTTAACAATGTAACTTTGTACAGTATGCATTCAGCTATGTAGATATTAACTTTGTCAGCTTGATTTAAGTACCCTAAATGCTCAACAAATTCGACCTCTAGGGACATACACTTTAAGTAATTTATTGAATGTTTAAGTGTGAATTTGGAACTAAAACTTACATTTTCTGGTAATTTAAAGTCTAACCTTCATTTTAAATTTCAAAATTATGTGTCTACCCTTTTTACCCTTTGCATAAAATGTAGTTTTATGAGTTGCAAAGGGGGTCGAATTTGTCAAGCATTTAGGCTTTTTTTATTGCTTTTTCAGTATAAAAAAAACAACATGCATATTTGGTAAAATCGTGTTTAGAGAGACTGGGTCCCAGGTGCTTTCTGGGCTTAGAGGCATCATGAAGCCAGTTTGTCTGTAGATACCTGTTTTACTCCTGTGGCCTACTTTCCTGTTGCTAGTGTAGTTTGATTCCCCTATTTGGTATGCTCCGCGTCATGGGAGCAAAATGGCCTTGAGTACTGCGTAAATTCCTAATCAAACAGTCAATATTTGGGCTCTATTTATAAGTTAATTCTTGTACAATTACTATTGACTGTGAAAATTATTCGCTAAATCTGACACCACTAAACCACTGTCAGAAAAGTGAAATAACCGTATGTCCTAGAGCATCGATAATGCCTACAAAATAGGATGTTTTTACATCTTTGACTTCTGGCTACGGTCAGCAAGACCCATGGAGGAACATTATCTATCCAACAGAAATAAACACTTTAGTGACGTCACATTTTTTGGTTGTGTTGGAGTCGAGGTCTACTTTTGGAATATACCGCCATCAAATAATTGAAATAACCTTGAGCACGGCGTTAAACACTAAATCAATCAATCAATCAATCAATCAGCTTGTCCTAAGCATTTTAATGTGGTCTTTGCTCATCACTGGAGGAACGTTACTTTTCCAATAGAGCAAATACTTAATATTTTATGGTTGTGGTAGTTTACTTACTTATTGCTGGAGTACACTGCCGCCCTATAAGTGAAATATCACAAAGCATGCTTTAAACACCAATCAATCAATCAGTCATGTTACCTCTTATGTGTATAATTTAATATTTAATTATTCAATTTTCAATTAAAATAAATTGTAAAAAAAGAAAATCGTAAAAAAGATGTAAATTTTTTTTTTTTTTTTTTGCGCAAAAAAGTACCAAGGTTTTAGTTTTTTTATTGTAACCCTGTCCCTGTATTGTATATATTATTCCAAAGATTTTTATTTAGGAACTGTACATTGTAGAATATAACCAATAAACTTTGATATTTACACCCCAAAAATGTATACAGTTTAACTTTCTGTTTGGCGGGAGCTTCATGATGCCCTCATGCCCTAAGGGGCATCAGGAAGTAGATTTGTTTTGTGGTGTCTTTTTTGTTGTTGTGTGTGTGCTGTCCTTGTCCTGTCTCGTCTTTTATGTTGCAATCACACAATGCGATCTGTAGTAAAAACTTTAGGGATTCCCCTTATTTACAGCGCTTTGATTGGTTAATATTTGCCAGGAGAAATCTCGACCAATCAAAAGGCTGCTGATACGGGGAATTTTTTTAAGTCGTTACCACAAATCGCATCGTGTGAATGCAGCTTTAGCCTACACACCTGGCATATACATGTAGGTGAAATACCCCTGAGCATGGCGTTAAATCCCTATCAAACAAACAAACAAACTTTCTGTTGATACGATGTCTACGCTAAACTTTTCTATGGAATTCACAGTTCTTTTATGTGGAAAGGAATAAATGATAACTGTGAAAAACAAACAATTATTAAACCTGCGTTTTACTTCAAATTACGTTACTGCATGCATGTCAACACCATTTGTAGCAATATCAAATTCCCTTTTTATAAGTCTGAATTCATTTACAGAGAAGAAGAGACACAATTATTACTTATAAGCATTTTGTCTTGTGTTTGTTTTTTGGGTTTAACGTTTCTCCTGGTGGAGGCCAGCAAAGTTTTCTTTCTCTACATTTATACAAAAATATATGTTTGGAACAAAATCAGTGAATAATATTGTAAAAAAAAAAGCCGTCATTACAAATTGCGTTTTTATTACAATTGCGTTGCACGACGTCAACGCTATTTTTGATCTTGTGTTATTATTACAAACTATACTACGTCAGTGCTATTTGTAATAACGCAAATTGTAACAATAATTGCAAATTCCGTTTTAATACGTCTGAATACATTGACAAAGAGAAATACAAAAAGTATTTCTATTACCAATTGCGTTACTGGACATATACAAGCAATTTGCAATAAAGCAAAGTGTAACAATTATCGTAAATCCCGTTTTCATTCGCCCGAGGTATTTTACACAGAGAGACATATTGGTTTTCAGCTTTTTTCTTGACGCAATTTGTAACAATTATTGCAAACTCTGTTTCTGTTCTTCTGAGGTTGTTTACAGAGAGAACGAGTCCAATGATAAACAACTACTGGTTTAGTGCATGTTTGTGGCTTTGGAAAAAGGTTCAGGTTTCTTTTTTATATTTAGAAATAGATATATATCTAGATGTTTTTGGAAAGATATTATTGGGAAAATTAAACGTTGTTACAAATTGCGTTTTTATTACAAATCGCGTTGCAGGATGTCAACGCAGTTTGTAATAACGCAAATTGAAACAATTTGTATACGTCTGAATTCATTAAAAGAGACAAATAATCGATTAAACAGAAGTTTCAGTTTAGAGCATTTTGTCTTGAGTTTTTTTCTTATCAAGAAATCAATGAATACCTTTTAAAAACAAACCTTTATTACACATTGGATAACAGGAGGTCAACGTTATTTGTTATATAACGCAATTGATAAGTGATTTTCAGTTCTGTTTGGAAAATTTAACTTTCAAAGATATTTTATGTATCAAAAATGCGCACCTCGCGCATTAGTAAAACCTACAAGCTAATTGTATTTGTCAACGAGGGTAGCAAGATGGCGGTCAATTTCAAAAATTGCCCGCAATCACTCGGCTTTTGTTTTTAAATTACTGCCACATAGCGATTTTTTCACACTCAGAAGTTACATCAAATATATAATATTTTGAGAAAATGCATAATAAGTATCGAATAAGACGGTAAGTTCCAGATTTGTACTCCACATGGCCCTGTATGATGTGGGAACTACAGTGTTTTAGCATGGCACATTTATGTATAGCTATAGGCCTGACATTACTTATAACACCTTTTGTACATTAGGTAGGAATGGGGAACTTAATTACTGTGCACGAAGTCGACACCGTTCTCTCAGCAGGTTAATCGTAACAACGGGAAACCTACGACAAACTTATTCACGATAGAACAACTGTTATTTTTTCCCTTTACCTCGCGAAAAACTTATGTTTAGTTTGTGGCAGCTTTGTATTCATAATAATAATTAGGATTTCTTGCCGAAGTTGAGGATAAAGTTCGGATAGCTACTATTTTTAAGGACTCTTATTATTCCAATATTAAGTCCGACGAAATGATACCATTCAGTTTTGAATCGTTGTTCCTTGTAGTATATGCATGGTTTTGGAGGTTTATAAATATAAGGTCTACCTATTTCGACAGATCGTGGGAAGTCACGCGGGGAAGGATGGTGACGTACATTCTCCACATATTTTTACTTCAAAAATATAGTGAAATTTATATTCAAGTTTTACGCCGACATATTTTGATCATAATTGCGTTTAGGCTATAATTTCTGCCTATTTTGATGGCAAATAAAAACGTGAGTCTTATTAGCCTAGAAAGACTGTAGAACACTAGTTTTGAAAAATGGTGTTCTGAGTGTGTGGATAACTTTAAATATCCTGTTAGAGCCAATTGGTCCCTTAAATTGTATGGTGGACTTTTCCTGCCATATAGGAGATACCTCTGTAAAATCAACCATTATTCAATAAATATTCATTTTAGTCGCAACAAAAACGGTATGCTCTTTATAGTTAACTTACAAACAATTATTAGGAAACAGTTTTTATGAAGAATATTTATTGAATAATAGTTGTAAATGTAATAGACACAAACGATATGGCAGGAAAAGTCCGCCTTACAATTTAAGGGACCACTGGGCTCTAGGTTAAGAACCACTAAAAATCCCTCTACTATTTATGTATTAAATTTGCACCCCTCCAAAAAGTGTATGAAAAAAAATTATTGAGCATATTGTGATACCTTGAAAGAAAGAGGGGCATTTGGGCTCTCAAA
>JAVFBZ010185072.1:0-15037 GCA_032466195.1 Katharina tunicata
TCGTTTCCATGTATCAGTTATGTTTGCTAAGTGGTTTGAAATCTTGTACTGATTAATCATCTCGAGTGATATGCAGCACTGCTTCAATTTTGTCTCTCTCTCTCTCTCTCCCCCCCCCCCCTTTTTTTTTCTTCTGTATATGGACTACTGTCTGAAATAAAAGTATATTATTATTATTATATAGAGGTAGTATCAAAGTTTTCAAAATCAGAATTTTACCAACTAAACTGAGATTTCTTTTTCTATTTATTAACTTCTGAGCCATTTCAAGCTTATTCTCCCAGTTAAGTTCCCTACATTTATTTTTCTCATGCCCATAATAAATCCCTAACACCTTATTTATTATTCAAAGTATAGATATCAGAAAACCAGAAACTACTACGTTTTTCTAAAGAAATCACAAAAGTATTTAATTAGTCGTTTGCTACATTAGTGGACATACATTTCTTCTTGACAATTCATTGAGGCCAACTCTTTATTAACGAAAAGAAGTAAAATGGTTGAAAAGGAGGCTTGAAAGTGACGACATAAATATGAAAACCATCCTCTCCAGGAGACATACATTGTGATAATGATAGAGTCTGTTTTTTTAAACGCCAGATTGTTCGCAGAGGTTTTTAGTCTAGAACCAGATCCATCATTTCAATTCATTAAAAATGATCGTTAAGAAATTAGTATATTACCCATCCATCAATATCAGTGTCAGCGTTCCCCCACAAGCTGTTCAGAGCATCAAAGCAGCCATATATAATAAACGACAGATATATAAAATCTGTTATTTTACCCCGGTCGTTTCATTTGTATACGATTATTAGCATTATTTTAGTTAACACATTCGGGCTTGTTATGTCGCACGTCAAACTGGCATACTGACATTGGGGAGGTTATGTGTACATATTTCTTTGTAAGAAATATCCTATTCGGTAAATGTGGGGTATAAGGCGCTGGCAGAATACTTGCAACACTTTGAATACTGTGAATTATATGGTGGCTGATTGCGGCTATTTACAGTCTCGCCTCTGGCGGGGGCGAGAATCTCGCCAAACCGATGTAATCTCGACTTTCTCGCCCCCGCCAAGGTCGCGAAGCGAGAGTAGCAAGGTTCCGTTTTTAGCAATCTCGACCTTCTCGCATAGCCACCTTGGAGGGGACGAGAATGCCGAAAAGGTAGAGATATCAATGCGTTCGCGGCATTCTCGCCCACGCCAAGGTCACCAAAAGCGAAAATGGTGAGATTCTATTTTTTTTCTTTTTTTTACAATATTGCGCTTACAATACTGCAAATTATATGGTGTCTGATTGCGGCCATTTACAATCTCGCCTCTGGCGGGGGCGAGGACTTCGCTAAACCGATGTAATCTCGACTTTATCGCTCTCGCCAAGGTCGCAAAGCGAGAAGAGCGAGATTTCGATGTTAGCAATCTCGACCTTCTCGCATCGCGACCTTGGCGGGGGCGAGAATGCCGAGAAGTCGAGATATTAATGCGTTGGCGACATTCTCGCCCCCACAAAGGTCGCCAACGGTGAGAAAGGCGAGATATTATTTTTTTACAATCTCGCGCTTCTCGCCTCTGGCGGCCTTCTTGACCCCGCCAAGGGCGAGATGCTTAAGCTTGCACATGCACCTCTGGCGGGGACGAGAAGGTCGAGATTTTATTTGCTTGGCTTTGTTCTCGCCCCTGCCAAGGTCGAGAATGTTATATTTTCTCGCTCTTGGCGGGGGCGCGAAAGGCGAGAATGATAATTTAGCAATCACGACCCTCTCGACCCCGCCAAGGTCGAGATTGCTTTTATGGATTCTCGACTTTGGCGGGGTGCGAAGGGCGAGAATGATAGCTTAGCAATCTCGACACTCTCTCCCCCGCCATGGTCGATAATCCACAAAGCAATCCCGTTTAACATTAGCGCATGCATAATAACATGCTTAAGCGGAAGAGAATAACTAGTACCGGTATCGAAATTAAAGCAAAATACAGATGAGAATGAAAGAAAAAAAACATATATATGGGGGGAGTGTTCTAAAATAAAAGTGAAGTGTATTTACTTAAAATGATTAGACAGCATTAATATTAAAACTTAATTTCGCGCAGCCTTACATTCCTCAATTGCAGACAGACTTTTTCAGTCTTGTAATACCGGTGGAGAAGATGTCACACTTTAACCAGTTTAAGAAAATGGAATGACACTTGATAGCACCAAAAATCCATACACGTGAAAGACAGCGATTACCAATAATTACTGTCGTATTCTCTACAAAGGTGTGTTTTATGTGTTGTTGTTTTTTTTTATCTTTATGTTCATACACTTTCTGTTGCTTAAGCTATAGGTGGTCGGTATTAAATGTAAACTCCTCTGATCTTATTGATTCAGTCTGAGAATGTCTTCTATCGACAGTGGTTTAAATAGTATAGCTTTAGCTTCTTTATTCACATGCGTCAGTGCAAACCGGAAGACGAGAGAATGTCGAGAAGGTCGAGACTGCTAAAAACGGAATAGCGCCATTCTCGCCTCGTGACCTTGGCGAGGGCAAGAATGTCGCCAACGCATTAAAATCTCAATGTTCTCGCCCCCGCCAGGATCGCCAAAGGTGGAGATTGGCTAAAACGCTATTTTCGCTTCGCGTCCTTGGCGGGTGCGAGAAAGTCGAGATTACATTGGGTTGGCGAGGTTCTCGCCCCCGCCAGAGGCGAAACTGTAAATGGCCGCAATCAGCCACCATCAAATTAGGACAGTTGTCAAATTAATGATTTCCTGCAGAGACTGTGCACCAACGCCTCGCAGTAAACGGCAATATGACCTGCACAGACTGTGCACCAACGCCTCACAGTAAACGGCAATATGACCCATGGGATGACATCGGTAATATTTTATTACTGGCTACACTTTGACAGGATAAACTGATAACTGACTCGGGAAAAGTGCCTTTGTCAAAACTAGGAAATGTTGCCATAGATATAGAGTTTTATCCTGAAGTATAAATAAACCACAGACAGCTTTTTATTTAATTGATGCATTTTCCTATCTTTTACTTTACCAGTTATTACAACCTTGTTTACAATAAAAATTCTTAAAACATATTATATCCATATGGAGAAATTTGGTGGTAGATAATTTGAAGGTTTACTTATCGAGGCCGTCGCCGTGACTAGCTCCCAACAATTTCACTCTCACAGTTCTACTATA
The DNA here is from genome assembly GCA_032466195.1 of Katharina tunicata. Lineage (NCBI taxonomy): Eukaryota > Metazoa > Mollusca > Polyplacophora > Chitonida > Mopaliidae > Katharina > Katharina tunicata. Next base: position 3,184 of record JAVFBZ010185072.1, read on the forward strand.
GCAAAGATCTGAGCTAACTTCGAAATACAACTCTGTCTCACCATTTAAAGATAAGGATACTGGTGCTCTTTGAATTAAAGGACATCAAAAACCGATTTGTTGTGATGTCTTTTTTTCCTGTAATTGCCCTGCACTGTTTGTTTGTTTCCAAGTCCAAGGTGGTTTCTTTCCTCCATCCGGCTGATGCGCCTTCATGTAAGTGAAATATACCCAAGTGCTGCTTTAAACCCCAATTCTAACCATCTCCCTTATATGTGCCGTCTGCAAAAGTTAGTAAATACGTAGACAGCAGAAAGATACCTGCAAGAGAACAGACATAGCTGATACGTATTACTCCTCTGACCAACACAGGCACTCGTCAGGGAGTGAAACCTGTCAGAACTGATATCTTTAGACTACACTTCAACTATGACATTAGCATTGCTGACATAGTCTTCGTGTTGTTCTGCAGGGGTTGACGTCGCACTAACAACCGATATCACGTGATACCAAACTCCGACACTTTTCTTAACAACACAATGCACATCATATATGTTGAAATATGTAGTCAGATCCATCTCCGCTAGCTTATTTCGATGAAAGATAACATAATGTTGATGTATATTTTCCCCGTATCTCTTACAATGTTATATGTATTCATAAATTGACGTGTGAACATCGATAGATTTAATCGAAGAATAAATTCGACAACTGTCCGGTCTTTTATCAATGTCAAATCTTTATTAAAGTTAAACAAAGGACATATTTGCACTTTTTCCTGAAAAGCCAATCGGCCAAGGGTTCGATTGGCTATTTTTTCTTTGCATCCTTGCGGCTGGGCAAGCGTCTACTAACATTTTAAAAAAATCATGGGTTGTACATAGTCTCTTCGTGGATGATCAAAGATCAACGACGGTGTAGAGGGGGTAGGTCTATTCCGTAACAGCCATTTCCGAAGCGAGGGAATTGACGATTTATCTTAATTGAAGATTCTTATGATTTATAAATGTTTATTTTTCTATAATTCAGAACGGCCATCCTGTCATATTGCTGTAGAGACCCGAGTTCGAATCCCGGTGGAGGAAAACAAAATTTTCTTTCTCTACATTTGTACAAAAAAAAAATGTATATATATATATATATATTTTTGTATAAATGTAGAGAAAGACAACTAAATATATATGAACTACTCCATGCTAATTCTTTTCATCCGCCGCATACCGTTAAGGCATTCCTTCAACGAGGCCTGTTCTGTTCTCTTTAAGGCGTTGATTCCCAGAAGATATTCTACGCGACATCAGAATCACCCTGTAATATTGTCAGGCGCGTCGTCAAAATGTATGAAGACTAGATATAAGATAGACTATATACCAGAGAGGGCTTTCTTCGCCGGGGACCAAACTAAAAATGTATATTTTTTGGCAGATGTTTTAAACGGTGATTCGGAAAATGTTGTTTACCTCATCACTTGTAAAAGTGTCTGAAACAGTATGTTGGAGATACCAAACATCCTGTTAGTTTTAGAGCCAGCAATCATTTGAGTTTAATCAGATTAAGGCTGATTATCTCTCCAATAGGTGAACATTTCTCCCTTCCTGGCCATTCGGTCATAGATCATTTTGAAATCATGCCGATTGAAAAAAATCCTGTTTTTCCTTCTGAAAAGGAAACCAAACGGAAACGATTGGAGAGAGGAGCTCATTGGATTAAAACACTTCAAACTTTGTATCCATTGGGTTTCAACCTTCAACCCGGTAAAAGCTCCAGGGAAGACATTATTCCTTTTGTATTACAATATGATCAGCCTAGCATCAGGTTTGCCAGTCTCCTACTACAGGAATATCAAAAACTTGTACCTCAAATGAGTAAGCCTCTATCACAGAGACCTATCAAGAACAAATCTGTCAAGGACCTATTGATTAAGACGAAACTCCCTCCTGTATCAGATAACCCTTAACTGCCCTCATCTTTATTTGGTAGACTAAAGGGTTTCCTACTAACTCTAAACGATACATTTTTTAGGTTGTGTTTATTTTAACCCACGCCTAATATCTATGTGTGTTACATATTCGCCACATATTTATTTTCACATTATACTTGTTACATGTATTGCCTTTTCTCGAGATGCGCCTATAGGTTATCCAGAACAACTCGAGATTCAGGTCTATCTAGAAACATGTCTCTGAGAATTGATCTAGAACTTGAGATTATTTATCGGTTTTAATTAGTCGATATTCCTGTGCCAGTGTGGTTACTCTTTATAAAAACATATATATATATATTTATTTTTATTTTGTTTACTGCTTCTTGTGCAAGTACGCCTGATAATGGTTTCATCAAGTAACCGAAAAGCTGAGTCGACCCTATCTTTTTTCGGAATTGAAGCTTTATTACGTAAAGTTTCTCAGTGGTAGTCATAACATATAAAATAAGTAATTATCCTAAAACATTATTTGAGACATTCAAATTCACACCACATCATTCTACAGTGTTATTTGCGGTCTAGAACGGTTCTTTGCTTTTATTTCTTTATGTGTTTTCTTTCCTTGATGAAAACATTTGTGATTATTAGGGTGATGTATTAGTAAAAACACTATCCCAAAATTATTACGTAATATGACTATACCCACATGACTAATGGCCCCGTTCTCTGGAATCGATGGATTTGATCATTTCATGATTTTCTCTAAACCATAACTGCTTTAGGTTGACTGCGTATACTTACACCATCAATTTCTTATTTCCTCGGTTACTTTCTGCAACGAATCGACGAGCGTTTAATTGCCGATGTTTTCGAATTTGGTAGACATGATGCACGTTTGTTTAACCCCGACTTGTATTTGGTCTACCAGGCTGTCAAAAGATGCATTTCAATGGTTTAAATAATAAGTATCGCCATTGAGCTGCATTCATTTACCAAGATCTACGAAACCTATTAATCCTTTATTTTAGCCTCCCTGGTAACTCCTACTTATATGATAGAGATAATGAGCGAAGACGCTACGATTATTGCCCTAAAGGGTCTTTGAAGGAAAATTTTAAAACTCGCAAATCTAAAATGAAAAACCACATCTATCACATAAAGAAACCGTAACAAGATTTTCCAAGAAATACAATATACTATTCAAGACTTTATTCGTAATGAGCTTGGATATTTTTTACGCGTGACGATCTCTCCTAATTTAATGGAGCGGGCAATTGTGAATCAGTTTTTGTTCTGGGTATTTTTGTGCGTGGCAATCTCTCCAGAGTTGATTGAGCGGACAACTGTGAATCAGTTTTTGTTGAACCTTTAGTTGTTAATGAGAAGTTGAGATCGTTTATCCAATCCGCGTTGGTAAATACTTAAACCTTCAATTTTCGTTATTTCTTCAAAAACTCTAAGAGTAGAATTGAATTGAATTGTGATTAACGCCGCGATCAATGGTGTTACACGTATATGATGGCTATATATTCCAACAAAATCACGGCTACGTGCACAATTAAAACTGTGAATTGACAGGAAGCTCTTTAAAACACAACGTTCCCCAGGAATAATAAACATAACAGCATGAATGGAAGCTGAAAACACACGGTCCTTACCAAGGCGCTTCTCGGGAATGAAAAAGTGCCATTTGTTTACAGTGCAATTATATAACTCTATTAAATTATAATAGACATGCTAAAACTAAATAGTTTATTATTTATTTACTTATATTAAGTAAGTATTTCTTCCCTAAAATCACAAGGCCTACTCGGGTCACTCAATATACAGCCACCCTTATTGATAATATGTATATAACCCACCCACCTAGCGGTTTTTGTAGGATCCCATTATAATGCCTTAGCGTCAGTTTACCAGTTATTCATGTAATTCTACGTCAAATACTAAACGTACACAAATGCAAGACTTCACTTGATGTTTTAGATAAGTTGCTAGGATTTTCACAAACAAAGTGTAGCATTCATAATTGCAAATTAAATTAACATGTTCTATCCAAATGGAGAAAAACTGTCTTCTATCTCTTTTGTATTGCTTAATGTTTCGTGTTATTCAGTGCGCTTGTCTTCTTTTCTCCTTTGGATCGATATATTCCGTGTGCGAGGCGTTGAGGAGTATGATCTTGCTGCGAGGCGTTGAGGAGTATGATCTGGCCAATGAAGACGATAGCGACATCTAGTTGATAAAAGGCAAAAATTGGGTATCAATTGTTATCTTGACTGGGCTGTAGGACATACAATGTAACTACAGATGGGGATACCGTTTACTATTTGTCAACTCAGCTTATAAGAGACAAGGTGTATCTCATTCCCTTGTAAAATCCCATGAAAGTTAACTTTGGAAGTTACCATCACAAACTTGTCTAAATTGCCCTTATCAATTTTCAAATATCTTCCAACAGTTGCTATCCTGCGTATATATAGTTTATCTTTTTGATGTAGATATTACCAACAAATGTGTTTATTTTTTGGGTAAATATTTTTGATATCTATAATTGTAGAGAAATATAATTGTGTATAAATCACTTGATGTCCTAGATTATTTCTTTTTCTCTCTCTCTGTGACCCTACTCGAGCACGCCACATTAACGCCAAATGTTGTTGGGTTTTCTTTTGGCCCCAAATTAATCTAGAGTGTTTAAGTCAGAGGCGACTGGAAGGTGAATGTCTGTTCGTCCAGATCGCGTCTAAGGCGATCGGAAGGTGAATGTCTGCACGTCCAGATCGCATCTAAGGCGATCGGAAGGTGAATGTTTGCACGTCCAGATCGCATCTAAGGCGATCGGAAGGTGAATGTTTGCAAGTCCAGATCGCCTATAAGGCGATCGGAAGGTGAATGTCTGCACGTCCAGATCGCATCTAAGGCGATCGGAAGGTGAATGTTTGCAAGTCCAGATCGCATCTAAGGCGATCGGAAGGTGAATGTCTGCACGTCCAGATCGCATCTAAGGCGATCTGAATGTCTGCACGTCCAGATCGCATCTAAGGCGATCGGAAGGTGAATGTTTGCACGTCCAGATCGCACCTAAGGCGATCGGAAGGTAAATGTTTGCACGTCTAGATCGCATCTGAGGCGATCGGAAGGTGAATGTATACACGTCTAGATAGCATCTAAGGCGATCGAAAGGTGAATGTCTGTACGTCCAGATAGCATCTTAGGCGATCGGAAGGTGAATTTCTGCACGTCCAGATCGCATCTAAGGCGATCGGAAGGTAAATGTCTGCACGTCAAGATCGCATCTAAGGCAATCGGAAGGTGAATGTCTGCACGTCCAGATCGCATCTAAGGCGATCGGAAGGTGAATGTCTGCACGTCCAGATCGCATCTAAGGCGATCGGAAGGTAAATGTCTGCACGTCCAGATCACATCTAAGGCTATCGGAAGGTGAAAGTTTGCACGTCCAGATCGCATCCAATATTAGTCTACTTGTGTTGAAGTACCTAAGTCGGAATATATCGGAGTTTGGAGAAATTTATAATATGTGAGAAGCCGTCACATTTTGATTATTGAAAAAACAAAAATGTTTTCCAATGGCGACATTTATCTGTATAAATAAATGCACCTTTCCAGAAATGTTTATAACGAATGAAGCGGGAGTTGGGAATGTTGCCCCTAAAACGATACAATTATAAAACTGAAAAACTGTTGTTATGATTTCCATGGACTTCTAAAGTATATGTATTCATTCCATATTACAATGTCAGTTTTTGTTTTCTTTACTCTGCATCCAACAATATAATATAAAAATAGTTAACCTTAGGGCTCAATCAAAAGTGTGGCTTTGATTGTTCATGTAACATTCAATATAAATTCAGTAGTTTTGATTGAAAGATGTTTGACACATGCTCCAAGTGGTGGAGTGACCAATGCACTCGTTGGTACATTATATAAGAAAGCATATTTTTTAATATAACCTTTGCTCAATTACCGCTGTTATATCATATATATATTTCTTATACTATCATAACCAATATATATATATATATATATCTGCATCTATCTTCAGTGTACATGCTCACAAAATAGACATACAATAAATTATAGACACCGATATATAGGTTATATGTGCATAGTAAGGATCTATTGTCGCCATTCCTTCCAAAGAAGTCATTTTAACACGAAACACACAGTGAACGATTTAATTAAACATATGGTATTCAATTTAGAGTATATCTTAACAATATAATAATCAACCTGCTTACAGTCTGGTCCACATTGTGCCTATCATATTGGCGTTCAATTATACTTTAGATAATTTAGAAATACTTTCCTTAAGTTAACCTAAGTTCCGACAAATAAACATCAATCTTCATTATGAAAACTCTAGTAATTTCTCAACTATATCGTGTCTGTTCCTTTCCAGTGTTGACCCTCGTCCTCCAGTCTAAAGTTTAACCACCCTTCTTAAAAACTAGGAAATCTACCCCACTAAATGTGTCCCCCCTATGGTATCCCTTCTTACAGCTATTGTCTTTGTTCATTTATCCCGTACATTAGTGTGATGTAAAGCATGTGGTTTCCGTGCTTTCCGAATGGCTCAATGCAATCCCAGAGATAAACACTTGTCACGGTTACTTAAATTAGCTTCATCACACTTATACGTAGCCTGTGATTCCTCCGACCCAACACGGAACTGTTATGGACAGTAACTTTCATGTCGAATACACCTGTAACGTGTGACAATTCTGTAAAGTGTCCTGACTAAAACAAAGCTTAATTCATCCAACATTTAATAATACTATTGTCGGCTTGTTGGAATGGGACAACTGCCGAGATTGAATCATGCTGATCGCAACACGACCATTATTCACATTTGAGCAAAGGGTCCTGTCATGGGTTCCACGTCATTACCCCTTGCACAGGGGCATCTTATCTAGTTGATGGGCTTGGTCTACCCGCCTCGGTTGAGTCACTGCGCCCGTGACGACTGGTAGTTAATCCTGTATTGAGACGTTTGTACCGACGTCAACGTGTCAGATGATGCAAAAAATTGCAATTATGGACTCTGAGACACTGGCGGAGAATATGGTTCAGTGATAATCCATAGTTTTTCCCTCCATGTGGTGATAGACGACAGTGTGTTTGCTGAGGTGGACATATTTGGTGGCGGAAATTGATTGATGTGGGGAGCAAAATCCTACAGACATACATCCGGCTTGGTGCTGGTTGACGGCTATCAGATGTTGATTGGACGTATTGACTACCTTTTTCAGCCTCACCAGCCACCTGCTAAGGACGAGCAGAGGAAGTTTGTTTCAGCCGGACAACGCTGGGCCATGCACTGGTCTAATAAGAGTTTATTGCTTAATCGAATGAATTGGATTCGGGATAACATTTTTTTCTGGTTTATTAAAATTAAAACCAGATTTGTTAAGGTAATTGGGCAAACATCTGCCTACGTTAGCTGTTTAAAGGGAGTCCGACAAGGCGAGAATTTGTCACCTTTTCTATGTTCGGTGTTTGTAAATGATCTGGAGAATTTTTTAACCAATAAAAACAATGAGGGGGTTGAACTGGACAGGGGGATATCTCTAAATATACTAAGATATTGATGATATTGAACGCCGATGATATGGCCATTTTCTCTAACAGTAACATTGGTCTCCAAAAGGCATCAAATGATTTGAACATATATCGCACAAAATGGTAGCTGGATGTAAATGTTGAAAAACCTAGAGTAGTTAACTCTCGGAGAGTGAAAAACTGTTCGTTCAACAATGGTGGTAAACTTTTTGATACAATAGATTGATTCAAGTACTTAGGAATAGATATCAGCTTTAATGGTAACTTAACTAATGGCATCAAGCGTCTTGCATATGAAGGCCATAAGGCGGTGTACGCATTAATCGGTAAATGCAGAAAACACAATCTGTCAGTTGCCCTGCAACCTAAATTATTCGATTAACTTGTCCTACCTACACTACTATAAAGCTGTTGTGAAATATGGGGTTTTAAAACCACGAAATTGTTGAAAAAATGCATTTATCCTTTTTAAAACATGTGCTGCACGTAAAAAAATCACCACTATGTTTGCAATGGTGTACTGTGAATGAGGGCGCTTCCCTCTCCATGTAACAATACAAAAACGGATGCTTAACTTTTGGTATAAAACTGCGACAAGAAACAAAATTAAATACCCCAATCGGTGCTTTAAACGATCTTAATGATGTCAAGGTCCTTTGTACACATTTCTAATGGAATAAAACGCATCAAGCAGAAAGAAAAGTTTGCTTGCCTCAAACCAGAGTTCGAACTCGGGTCTCTGTTAATCAGAGCCAGCGCTCTAACCGACTTAACTACAGAGGCCCACGGTAGAACGGACGATTTTTTATCCGGGTAAAGGCTGTGAATCTTTCTCTACGGTAAGCACTGACACAGGGACACTGAAATTGTGTATTTTTGCCTAGATATGACCCACAAATGTTTTTGTTGTTTTTGGGTTATTCTGATGATCTGGTACTGGCATACATATATTTTTGTATAAATGTAGAGAACGACAATTTGTCTTGCCTCTATATCATATATACAGTGGTTTTGGGTAAACATATACAATTGTATATATATAATAGTGATCGACGTGTATTTAGTATTGGTATTTTTGGGAGTTTATTACAGAGTATATTAATAACCTAAACAAAATATGTCCGTGACTTTGGTAAAACAAATTACACTATCACCCATATCAATGTTGGTATTGCTAGAAATAGTTTCGTTTCCAAACCAACGCAGCTTGGGCTTAATGCCCCCAGTAAACCAAAGCTATGTATTAATTAAACATTTTGATTCCAGTGTAAAATGTAAAATGGACTGGCGGATCCATCCGAAAATCAAGATATCTATCCATATTACATTTTCAGAAAGTTTGTGAACAGATCAAAATACAAAGAACAACATGCAACTACAACTCAAACGACAAAGTAACACATCAAATAACCAAGATCCAGTGTTAAAGCCATACGAAAGGTTTAGGACTGTGATACAATTTCAGAGGGTTTCTAAAACTAACACACATTTTGGAGGATCATATCGAAAGCGGCAATGCGATCCAATCTCGATTTTTTTTGCGCAATTTCGAGTAGGTTAGGGATTACGATTTGCAGACATCAGTAGCATATGTTTATATAATAAATTGTCCTCGTTGATTTTAATGGAATAAAACACGCTTAAGTAAAATATCAACCGACGAGTCTAGTTAGACCAATGCTATTTAGTTTTTTATGATCATTATACCAATGATAGATGCCATAGATAAAAACACATTATACCTGATAACGTGAAATATCAAAAACGGATTTGACCTTAAAACATGAGCAAAGGTAATTAAAAACACAGACGTAGTGATTTTGTTACAATTGTGTTAATCGTGAACAGCGATGTCTGAGAGCGCTGTGTCTAAATGACGTCGTCCATCTGATGAAGAATGTTGTTTAAAATGTTGGCCTATGGCTCTGTACTACTAACACCCTAGTAGTTTGTATCAAAACCGTAATTTTTATCGGACCTTTCCAATCTTTGTGATAGATGTTATTTTCAGCGGGTTACAATCATCAATTATTCCAGATGACTTTTATATAGGATATTTACAATACTTGCATACATGAAATTGATCTTAAAGGTTAACCTATGCGACTTTAAACATGTACTTTGTTTCGTCCGTATACCGGTGGTGTTGAGAAAAGTTCTGGTTCGTCACCAATTTTGAATTTACCGACAGTATAGCCCGGTTAACGATTATCAGACAGAGAAGTTTTGAGTCAATTTTATACTTTACAAGCTGAGATAATGTACACGATATAAGACGACATAACATTTCCCACTTGATCGATAATATAAGGTATACAATCCGTCTTGTTACTAAAAACTTTAGAAGATTTATTCTCAAAAAAACAAAGAATGGGCAGATAAAGTGTGTCTCTTCTGAAAACGAATTCTAAGGGCTGTATAGTTGGTTTTGCTGAGTCGTCTACACAGCAATGAACACTTTCTTGTTTATTGATTATTTTATTTATTTATTTCATCAATAGTCAACAGATTAAACCCAATTACAGACAAGTAAAACAATATTTACAGGACATATATGAAGACAGTTGTGCTCACCATAGAAAGTGCTTTGTAATAGAGGAACACTATGAATATGTGTACATCATATGGACATGATTTATATATGATGATATATATGTTTCAATTATGATATACAATAATTGATGTTCAGATAAGATTTGAGTGATTTTTTAAAGCAATACTTGGACGAGAATACGTCAATATTGCATGTGTTGGGCATCCCATTGTAACATTCTAATACTCTAGGAATACAAGAGTTTTCCGCACTGTGAATAAGACGGATAAAACATTTGTGGATTCCGTAATTTTCGCTTTTGGAAACAGAAAGATATTTCACTCAAGCGGTATATACAATCAAACCTAGCATTTACTGTACCGTGTAAAAAATACATATCGAGCATGATTCGACGATCACTTAAAGTGTACAGATTAATTTTTTTACATACATCAAAATAATTAATATCAGAATTTCGCTCGCCAGATTTGTAGAGAAGATACTTAAGGAAACCTTTTTTGATTCCCTCTATACGATCAATATGGCAGTTAGCATTCGGTGACCAGACTTGACTACAATATTCCAAATTACTTCTCACTAGAGATAAATACAATGCACGTAAAGTGTCAACAGATTTAAAAGATTTACATGATCTCTTGGGTGGAAAAATTGAACCGGGAAGATATAGTGACACCCAGATCTCTTACCTCATTTACTATCTCTAGCTTAAGATCACCTAATGTATAGCTTTATATCAGGGGTTTGGTTTTCAGAAAAAATGCAATGCAATGACATTTATTCACATTCACAGACTTTCCAGTCTTTACGCCATGATATGACATTTTTAAAATCAGTTTCTAATAAGGAACAATCTTTGGAATTGGTAACAGGTTTGATTATTTTGGAATCATCCGCATACTTAGAAATAGAGGAATTGTTTAAAACACGAGGTAAGTCATTAACATAAAAAACAAACATGAGCTGTCCAAGTATGGAACCTTGTGGTACACCTGATAAGACTGGAAGATATGACGAGCTACTTCCTGAGAAGACAACATGTTGTGTTCAGCTGGACAAATAGGATTCACAAAAGTTAAGTAGTTGCCCATAGATCCCATAATACTCATTTTTTTAACAAGTAAACGATGACAAACTGAATCAAACGCTTTCGAAAAATCGATGTATATAAATCGGTTTATCAGTTTATCAGTTTATCATTGACAGATTTAGTAATTTGATCAACATAACTAACAAGATGTGTACAAGTTGATCGATCTTTCACAAACCTATGTTGGAAATCTTTGAGAATAACGGTGTTTCTGTCTGTACCAAGAAAAGCGGTTTGTTGAGAACTCACGAAGGCCATCAAATGCTGTAGATTTAACCACTTTGGAACCTTGTCGTTTTATAACATATAAATGAAAATGTGAGTAAACACCGTCTCGGTTGACTACAGTGTATACTCTTTATTTCATGTGACAAAAACATATTTTTTCTGAGGTGAATCAGTAAAGTATTGGCTAAACGAGAAACATCAATAATTGCTAGAAAACATGTGATAGATGTTCACGCTGTGCTTATCCTTCTAAATCAGCATGAGAAAGCCACCAATCACAAGACAGCTTCCTCAGCCCAATCTGAATACATCGATCAATAGCAAGAAAAAACATTGGCTTTAGTAAGGATATTCTACAAGATTACTAGTCAAGATGATTTGTAGCTGATAAAAAAGACACAAGTTGGATATCGATTGCAATCTAAACTGCCGATGACTAAGTTACCAGAGCAGTACAAATCTGAGAAGTGGAATTCTTTTTTGTAATCTATCAACCCAGATT
>JAVFBZ010185105.1:0-15036 GCA_032466195.1 Katharina tunicata
TTTTGGATCAGTTGTTTAATGTATTCCAAAACGCCCTTGTACTTTTATTTCAACATATTCAAGCAAACCCGAAACAGCATCAGCACACCGTACATGAGTACTTATAAACAATTAGCCATAACAGTCATAACCCCTAGATATATATAAAGTAAAACAAACGATGAAATAAATGTCTTTGGAAATTAAGAAACTCAGTAAATAAATGATTAACCTTTGTATCAAAAGTATATGTTATAAATCATATGACGGCACGCCAGGCCGTCACAGGAAACCACCATAAACAACACTGGCAACACAGAAGACGCTACGAAACATTTACAGGACACTACAACAAATAGACAGCTTATCAAGGTCCACCAATGCCACTGACAACTCAACTCTCACATAAAGAAACCACGCCTATTCGTGGATCATAAATATGTTGCCGTACAGGCAAATTCAGACATAATGAATAATTCATTATCAATGCTTGGTGAATTTAATGATATTTTATGATGTTTTAATTTGGTACAATTTAAATCTAGCCCATTAATTGTGTATTGAATGATTTTTTAAAGTTCCATTGTGATGTATATTTCACGTATTTTCCTGACAATTATGTACTACATTTTCCGCATCTCGTGAGTTTACTTTGAATACGATTTAACGACATCATATGTTTGTTTTGTTATTCTGTTATTTATTTTTGGATTGAGGGATTTAGCAATTTTACAAACTAATAACAAGATTATACTTTCATGAAAATATTAATTGTTTATAATATTGTTTTCAGGTCAGGCTTTTTTTTTAGGGATAAGTCATAAAGATTGCTTTTCTTTGCAAGATTGTCTCATATCACAGATACAATAACCTTATAAGGGTGTGTTGGCCGGCGTTGGCGTAAACCCTTATCTTGTAAACTTGAGAGATGGATTGGATTAAATGGTAATTTCGGCAGACAACATATCAGCGCCCTAAGTTGTATATCAGTAGTATAAATCAGCAGGTCACAATTCAAAGAAATTAGTAGAACAAATTTTCTTCTACGCGTCACAATTCCCAGTAGACCGTTGGTAACCTTATCGGAATAATTATATTGTTCCGGTACCCACTCAACACCTCCATCAATTTATTTGAGCAGTTGGAGTAGCTAGCCTGTGGCGATCCACAGTTTCTTTCCGAAGGGTTTCAAATGTCAACTCTCGCTAATTCACTCATTTGCTTTTTAAAACAGAGATGTCTAGAAATTGCCAGGGTAGACCCCTTCATTGGCGACTATTTAAAAACAATTGATAAAATTATAGCTCTTCTGCCGCCAATGGCGGCCTCTTCTTGTAATTTGCAAACAATCCGACTCTGCCTCTAATTCTATTTTACATCATTCCCATTATGTTCGGTTCTTTAAAAGTTAGGACCTAGGAAGAGAATCGACGTGATTTGAATCGGTTATTTCGTATTTATATTAAGGGGTCGTCGTGAAGATGGTAGGTCTATTCTTTAACCCAATGACTAATGAAAAATACTCAAATATATAAACTCGAATACAACGCATATTTCATAAACACTCCTGGATTTCACCTTTTAGGAAATGTTTAATTCTGAAGCAATCGTACCAGCCGTGAACGTTATACTACAAAAAAACTTGACGTGGTGTATACCAAAGTGGATGGATGGATATCAACGGGATGTGGTGTATATCAACGTGGCTTGATGGAAATCGACGTGACGTGGTGTATATAATCGTTAATCCCACTAACTCCATTTTTATCAAACTGTCTTCTACTTTGTATAGTTATTTCCTCGCCGTCTTCAGTTAATATTCCATCAAAAGTCATTATCAGAAGGATACAATTTCAGCCTAATTGACAATTTAATAGCATCTACTCAACAAGGTCATTAAAGAGTAAAATGATCGATGGAAAATGACAAACACTCAAACACAAGTTTCGTGTGGATTCGTAAACAGAAGGCTTTTAAGATCAATGTAAAGCATATCGTAATTCCTGATAGGCCAGATGGAAATGGACAGAATGGAAATTAACGATTTACTACGGGAGATCATTAGAGAGCAAGATCAATTTAACCAGTACAGCCACACGCTTTACATGCCGTTATATTTCTATTGGGTAGAAGATGGTTATTTCCATAAGACTATGGTTAGGGCCTAAATGACCTCCTGTTTAATTGTATTCATTGTGTTTTTGTCCAAAACGGCAACGACTGATCGCCTCAATTCTGCCAATAACAACTAGTAATGAGATAAAAGTGGGTATCGTATATTCTGTTTTCTCCACAAACAAAATAACCATGTATAATGGTTATATCGATCAAATTGTAACGTTGCTATCCTAATTTTACTAAATTTGTTGTCCAAAACTTTTGACCTAAATTTAATTGGTTCTGTTCTTTATATCAGTGTAGATATAAAGACGAATAAAAGGTTAGGGAAATGACAAGCGTTTATCTTTTTAGCTAATTAGTTCTTCAACAAATGTAATATCTGAGCTAAATATATCGTCCATTAGATCGTTAATAGTGTAATTGCTCAATTTTTTGCTCTTATATTACGATACGGTATAAGCGCTCTTGGTAGATAAAAAAATGTCAAACAATATGCAAATCAGTTGGAAATCATTAGGCAAGAATTCAAATTACCATTTACAGCCAAAACCACTTAAAAAGAATTGTAAACGCTTTTTGTTGTAAACAAAACAACAGTTTTTTCTTACAGTCTTCAATGGATCAAATAAGCAGTACAAATTTGTTGCATTGTATTTTTTTCAGTGTTTTTTAATAGTCTGTCACTTAATCAATTTCGAGTGTTCTCAATATCGTGTTCTTCTTTCATAATTCGAGATTGCTTCTTAAAAGAGCTTGACAAATGACATGTTCATTTCTTCTCACTCTCTCTGGAGAAACAAAACTACATTCCCTAAAATAATTTTCAAGCTGATCCATAATACCATATTGCATACCTTAGTTTTTATCCTTCGAGGGTGCTTCTTAATAAACTGTTATTATACAAACGTGGCGCGTTATGTGCCGTGTCATTTAGAACGCTACAATTTTACATTAACTCATTAAAATGCCATTGTACTCTTGAAAGACTCTCGTCGAGATTCGTATATGTTTTATCCTTTCAATCCAATTACCAAACCAACAGCTGTCTCAATAAAATATCCTGATATCCAAAAGGGGAGTTTGGTCACCGTTGGTAGAATGGACATTTTTCTTTTTTTTTAATTTATAAAATATTTTATATGAATATAGCTATCTCTAGGCAAGTATATTTGCGTTAATATTTTTGAAACATTAGTGCATTTAAATAACTATCTTCTAGAAAATGATTGATGCCTCCTCTCAGTTTATCTTTAGTCATGAACAACTGTGTTGTCCCATAAATAACAAGTATATATTTCGTGCAATGTATAAGCGCCATAAAGCAACTCTTGCATTAAGTACTTGCAGTAAGAAGTGTTAAATGAAAAGAAAGACTTTTTGTAGTATTGGTATTGTTATCTGTGTATATTGCACTAGTCCTTGTATTGTTTATGTAAACTTTCATAAAACGTCTCCACAGACAGAATAATGATGTGAAGCGAAAGCTCTGTGTTGGAACACTGCCACACCCTTTTTACAATAAAGTGCTCATCGATAAAGCCATTGCATCAAATACAATACAGTGCCAATCATGCAGCTCTCGTCTTAATATAGTCTATCTTCTCTTTACAATTAAACTCTCTCCTAGAGTTGTTGGGACGCTGATCTGCAGTTAAGCCCAAGGACTTCGAACCGAAATGGAAAGCGTTTCAGACAAAGTACATTGCAGGGATTGTTCCATTCACCAAAACTGTATCACTACAAAACACCTCCACTATTCGTCTGGCAGCCCTTGCAGTTTGCTAAATGCTATTCATTCAAGTCCATTTCTGTCCAGACATGCTGTTCAATGAGATAATTTATTTGCAAATATAATAGAAGACAGATGAGACATTGATTCGTGTTACAAATGATAATACCTACCAACAGTTAAAACGTATTAAAAAAGAAAGAAAAACGTCAGTTATCCTCTTATTTAATCGTTACCTTTATAATAGGATTCAATACATTGATTGAGTGACTCATGTCATTAATAGATATATAGAAGTTGAACCTCTTATACAATAACTTTAGACTTTAAGGATGACAACTCCTGGTTTATTTCTGGTGAAACTTTTCGATCCAGTCTTAGTATTGAAATCGAAACGTTGTATTTAAAATAAACCAGAATTTGTCATCCATAAATTCTAAAGTTATTCTGGTTGGTGTTCGGTTGATTGATTGATTGATTGATTGAATTCCGTATCAAAATTGTATTCAATATTTGTCCGCATTAAAGTCTCAAAGAATTATATAACTCAACAGCTCTTCGCAGCTCTGATGACGGGCGTGTCACCGATGCTTAGTCGTTATAGCATCAGTCTGCTCAACCAACCTTCAAAAATGCCACCGTCTACAGATTTTGCCCGTGATACAACCCCTTTTTCACCAGCTACCAGTTAGGCATCGCTGTCATATAAGTGAAATGCTTCTGAATAGGAAGGTAAGTGCCTAGCAAGCACCACTTTTATAAAACGGTCCAATGATTCACTTCGGTGACGCGATAACCTGAGAAGACGGAAAGTACCGGAGATAGGCGATTTCAAACGGAAGGTACCGAAGATAGGCGATTTCAGACGGAAGGTACCGAAGATATGCGATTTAGAACAAGAATGAAGCAAGTACATAAATAAACGGTAATGGTTGACATGTCGTTTTGTATACATTAAGGCAAGTTAAAAATGTCGACAAGAGATTTGTAACAAAAAGTTATTTTATAAACAATTATTTCATCACAATATCTACTTAACATCTCATTACCAGTCATTAACACAAGTATTAGTTTTCTGAGTTCAGCCATATTAACAATTTAATAGCCTCCACTCAACAAGTCCATTAAGGAGTAAAATGGGATGGAAAACGACAACTCAAATATAAGCTTCCTGTACATTCGTAAACAGAAGGCTTTTAAAATCAAGGTAAAGCAGATCGTAATATCTGATAGGCCAGATGGAAATGGACAATATGGAAGTTATCGATTTACTTCGGAAGTCCATTAGAGAGCTATATCAATTTAACCACCAGGACCAAGTCTCAGACGCTTTTAAAGCCCTTCAGTTTACAATCGGCTGAAGTCGGTTATTTTAGGTAGACAAGGGTTAGGGCTACAATTACGACGTGGAGAGGAATCACTGCGGACCTAATCGTATTTGTGTCCAAAAAGCCAACAACTAATCCCCGTCTCGATTCGTCCAATAATAGCTGGCAATGAGATAAAAGGGTGTATTAACTATTATATTTTCTCCTCCAAGAAAATAAACCAAACTATATTGATCAAAGCGTTGTATATGTGTTATCCCAGTGTCAGTAAAATTGTTGTCAAACCTTATGAAAACGTTTATAATGACGGCTAGAAGACAAGCAAAATGGCTAAAGTATACTTTTCAAGCTAATTTAAACACCAACAAATTACTCTGTTTAAACTAGCTGCTTCCATTGAGGAACATTTAGCGTACTATTTGTTCAATTTTAGCTATATTTCATTTTTAAGACAAAAAATCGTCAACAAATAATGACAAATGTTGGACAGAATCAATTGGACCAGAGCTCACATTAGCAATTCCCCTGGGTATTTGTTTCACCGTCACCAGCTATGTATTGTTGTCACCTAAGTGAAATGGTTTTGAATAGGACGGGAAGTACAAAGCAAGAACATAAATAAACTGTGATGGCTGACATGGCGTGTTGTATAAAAAGAAATCTTTAAAAATGTCGGCAACAGATTCGTAACAGATAGTCTTTCGTTTTATAAACAATTATTTCATCACAATATCTAATTAACATCACATTATTAGTCATTATCAGAATCATTCCTCTTTGTAGTTCAGCCAAACTGTCAATTTAATAGCCTCTGCTCAACAACATGGTTAAAGGGTTAAATTGTTACGAGTATTCGGTGCATTTGGGGATAACATTGTCCACAAGTTTATGAATTTCTAAGATTTAATGATGCTTTATTTTGGTGCAATTTAAATCTACGATATTATTCGTTTATTGAAGGCATTTTGCAAGTTCCATTGTAATATATATTACACATATTGTCAGCACAATTTTGTACTACATTCTCCGCCTCTCATGGCTCTATTTTTAGTAGGAATTAACGACATCAAAGGTTTGTATAATAATGTTATTGATTTATGGATTGAGGGATTAAGTAATTTACAGCTCTTTACTCTTCAATAGCTTGGCAATTGTTTTGATGTGGTGTACATAACATATATATATGGGCGGGGAAAACATAAAACTTTACAACCAAAAAATTGATAAAATATTCTATATAATCAAGGAGTTAATGTTGAAGAAGAGAAAATCATATACAATAAAAGTATTAGATGTTCTACTTGTAAACCTCTTACAATCTAATAACAGGATTATTGTTTCATGAAAATATTAATTGTTTATTATATTGTTTTCATGTCAAGCTATTTTTTTGGATAAGTCGTAAAGATTGCTTTTCTTTGCAAGATTGTCACATATCACAGATACATAACCTTATAAGGGTGTTTTAGCCAGTGTTGGCGTAAACCATTATCTTGTAAACTTGCGAGATGGATTGGATTAAATGGCACTTTCAGCCGATCGCATCTCAACGCCCTAAGTTGTCTACCAGTAGTATAAATCCGCATGTCACAATTCGAAGAAATTAGTGGAACAAATTTTCTTCTACGCATCACAATTCCCAGTAGACCGTTGGTAACCTTATCGGAATAATCATATTGTTCCCGTACCCACTCAAAACCTCCGTCAATTTATCTGAGCAGTTGGAGTAGCCTGTGGCGATCCACAGTTTCTTTCCGAAGGGTTTCAACCGTCACCTTTCACTAATTCATTCATTTGCTTTTTAAAACAGAAATGTCTAGAAATTGCCAGGGTAGACCCCTTCACTGGCGTCTATTTAAAAAATAATTGATTAAATTATAGCTCTTCTGCCGACGATGGCGGCCTCTTCTTGTAATTTGCAAACAATCCGACTCTGTCTCTCATTCTATTTTATACCATTTCCATTCTGTTCGGTTCTTTAAAAGTTAGGACCTAGGAAGAGAATCGACGTGATTTAAATCGGTTATTTCGTATTTTTATTAAGGACTCGTCGTAAAGAGGGTAGGATAAATGACATGTTCATTTCCTCTCACTCTCTCTGGAGAAACAAAACTACATTCTCGACATTAATTTTCAAGCTGATCCATAATACCATATTGCATAACTAATTTTTATCCTTCGAGGGTGCTTCTTAATAAACTGTTATTATACAAACGTGGCGCGTTATGTGCCGTGTCATTTAGAACGCTACAATTTTACATTAACTCATTATACTGGCATTGTACTCTTGAAAGATTCTCGTCAAGATATCGACCGCAGATCATTATCGATACGTTATGTTTTATCCTTTCAATTCAATTACCAAACCAACAGCTCTCTCAATAAAATGTCCTGATATCCAAATGGGGGAGTTTGGTCACCGTTGGTAGAATGGACATTTTTTTATTTTTTTATTTATAAAATATTTTATACAAATATAGTTATCTCTAGGCAAGTATATTTACGTTAATATTATTGAAAAATTAGTGCATTTAAAATAACTATCTTCTAGAAAATGATTGATGCCTCGTTTGCGTTTATATTTAGTCGTGAACAATTTCGTGTCCCATAAATAACAAGTATATATTTCGTGCAATGTATAAGCGCCATAAAGCAACTCTTGCATTAAGTACTTGCAGTAAGAAGTGTTAAATGAAAAGAAAGACTTTTTGTAGTATTGGTATTGTTATCTGTGTATATTGCACTAGTCCTTGTATTGTTTATGTAAAACTTCATAAAACGTCTCCACAGACAGAATAATGATGTGAAGCGAATGCTCTGTGTTGGAACACTACCCCACCCTTTTTACAATGAAGTGCTCATCGATAAAGACATTGCCTCAAATACAATAAAGTGCAAATCATGCAGCTCTCGTCTAAATATAGTCTATCTTCCCTTTACAATTAAACTCTCTCTTAGAGTTGTTGGGACGCTGATCTGCTGTTAAGCCCAAGGTCTTCGGACAGAAATGGAAAGCGCTTCAGACAAAGTGCACTTCAGTGATTGTTCTATTCATAAAAACTGTAAGACTATAAAATATATCTCCAATATTCACCTGGAAGCCCATGCAGTTTAAACGCTATTCATTAAAGTCCATTTCTGTCCAGACATGCTGATCAATGAGATAATTTCTTTGCAAGTATAATAGAAGACAGTTAAGACATTGATTCGTTTTCCAAATGATAATACCTACAAACAGTTAAAACGTATAAAAAAAAAAAAGAAAGAAAAACGTCAGTTATCCTCTTATTTGATCGTTACCTTTATAATAGGATTCAATACATTGATTGACTGATTGATGTCAGTAAAAGATATACATATGTTGAACCTCTTATACAATAACTTCAGACTTTAAGGATGACAACTCCTGGTTTATTTTCGGTGAAACTTTTCGATCAAGCCTTAGTATATAAATCGAAACGTTGCATTTAAAATAAACCAGAATTTGTCATCCATAAATTCTAAAGTTATTCTGGTTGGTGTTCGGTTGATTGATTGATTGAATTCCGTATCAACATTGTATTCAATATTTGACCGCATTGAAGTCTCAAATAATTATATAACTCAACGGTTCTTCGCAGCTCTGATGACGGGCGTGTCACTGATGCTTAGTCGTTATAGCACCAGTCTGCTCATCCAACCTTCAAATGTGCCACCGTCTACAGATTTTGCCCATGATATTGCGTGCTGGTTTTTATCAGGTTTATAGCCCCTTTTTCACCAGCCACCAGTTAGGCATCGTTGTCATATAGGTGAAATGGTTTTGAATAGGAAGGTTAGTACCTAGCAAGTACCACTTTTATAAAATAGTCCATTGATTCACTTTGGTGACACGATAATCTGAGAAGACGGAAAGTACCGGAGATAGGCGATTTCAGACGGAAGGTATCGAAGATATGCGATTTAGAGCAAGAATGACGCGAGTACATAAATAAACGGCAATGGTTGACATGGCGTGTTGTATACATAAAGGCATGTTAAAAATGTCGACAAGAGATTTGTAACAAATAGTCATTTTATAAACAATTATTTTATCACAATATCTCATTACCAGTCATTAACACAAGTATTAATTTTCTGAGTTCAGCCATATTAACAATTTAATAGCCTCCACTCAACAAGTCCATTAAGGAGTAAAACGGTCGATGGAAAACGAAAACTCATATAAAAGCTTTCTGTGCATTCGTAAACAGAAGGCTTTTAAGATCAAGGTAAAGCAGATCGTAATCTCTGATAGGCCAGATGGAAGTGGACAATATGGAAGTTATCGATTTACTTCGGAAGTCCATAAGAGAGCTAGATCAATTTAACCACCAGGACCAAGTCTCAGACGCTTTTAAAGTCGTTCAGTTTACAATCGGCTGAAGTCGGCTTTGTTCGGTAGATAATAACTAGGGCATCAATCACGACGTGGAGAGGAACCACTGCGGACCTAATCGTATTTGTGTCCAAAAAGCCAACAACTATTCCCCGTCTCGATTCGTCCAATAATAGCTAGTATTGAGATAAAAGGGTATATTAACTATTCTATTTTCTCCTCAAAGAAAAAAATCCAAGCTATATTGATCAAAGCGTTGTATAAGTGTTATCCCAGTGTTAGTAAAATTGTTGTCAAAGGCCATTACCTAATGAAAACGTTTATAATGACGGTTAGAAGACAAACAAAATGGCTAAAGTATACTTTCCAAGCTAATGTTAACACCAACAAATTATGCTGTGTGAGCTAACTGCGCCCATTAAGGAAATACTTAATAATAACGATAACAACATTTACCCAACAAACAATATCATAAGTAAAGTGAGCAAACAGCAGTAAATAAAACAAACAAATCAATAAATCATTGTAAAAAAATTGGGAAAATAAAGGGATCACTTATATTTATATATTATAGACCTGATGACGACTGACCAGCCTAATATCTTATCAGTAACATAACAAATCGTCACTTCAGCTCAAAAAATTCTGATGAAAAGAAAAGCTCATAGTTACAAATATGATTACAAAACCAATTTACAATCTTATCGCAGTCAATATTCGACACTCAGTAAATCAAATGTCAGCTAAGAAGCAAGAGCGAAGTCTTCTAAGTATTTCTTGGGTTTCTTCTAACTAGATGTCCATGCCAAGACGGTGTGGAATTAATCCGGTAGCACCGATGAGTTGGGGCAAATTATTAAACGAATCGCCCTGTGAATTAACCCGACACCGTCTATAGGACGTTGAAGGATCTTAAATGCAAGGTTTTTCTTATTCTTCAAGATTGACAATCGGTTGTTATTTAGCACAGTTGACGTCTTTACCATCTGGTGTCACGAGGATTGGATGTTTCCAGATGGATGAGGTAAGGATATCGTACCAGCTCTCTGCCTCAGGACAGTAGGTTTAGAACTTTCATTCATGCTGCTATAGTTAGTTTTTGATAAAGTGTATCTTTCCAACGGAAAAAATACTTGAAGTGATTTCACATTATTTGTTTGTGTAAGAGTCACTGTCTACTGTTGGCATATAAGTGAAATAACATTGAGCATGGTGTTAAACCTAAGTTAATCCAACCTACCAAGAGAGTCGAGCAATAAAAAATCTTTGATTAGTTGTTATGGACACCATCTAGGCGTAGTCCTTTTAAATGACAGATGTTGATAAATAAATCTTGATGTAGTTGTTCAGATCATGTTGCTGTTATTAAAGGGACGACCCTTCCCATTTCAGAGAGCTGGTGCTGAAATAATATAATTTATTTGGCTGTTTGTTCCTATCCAATGAGATTCATCGTTTCATTCCACATCAATGTCGGTTATGATTCAAAGTGTATCGGAAGTAAGATTTGTGTAAACAAAACTGCAACAAATTTGTTTTGCATGTTGATGTCGGTGGACAAGTCATCAATATATCTTACCTTACGCAATGAACTAAGGCCGGGCGAAGTTATATTACATCGACTTTTCAATAGTAGAATATTGAGAATTGTATTCATTTATAGTTTTTGTCCAACATAAACTTAAAAAGTTGTTATCAAACTATTTATGTCTGATTAATTTTTATTAGATCCGCTACCTAGAACGTGAATCTTCTTCAATAATTAGTTCAATCTCTACAGTTTATTTTATGGTACTTCAGCAATCTTAAACGCCCAATCCTATAGGGAGCAGATGGTTATCGTTCTATTCTCTAGCTCGAAAACCCAAGGTGAAGCTTCAAGAGTTAAATTACAGAAATCAAGACCACTTAATGACTTAAAGACAGTGTCAATTCGATTAAGATGGAATTTTTTTAATAACAGTTTCAAACCCACCTGCCTCTTTCCAGGCTTTCTTAAGAATTCCAGAAGTCAGACTTCACGATTAAGAGAAACGAAACGGATATTCAATTCGCTTAAAATTTACAAACGATTTTAAAAGGTTTTTTTATTTTTTTAAATTTTTTTTACAAAAGTTTAAAATTAAGAAATTTACGGATATTTTTGTTTTTCTCACTTTGGAATATAGCTCTGTTTCATTGCGAAAAATAATTAATGAAAAATAATTAAATGAAATGTAGAATAATAACCGATAAATGTAAGAAGCGATTCCATCTATATTCATATGCCTTTGTGGTCGATTTTTACAACACTGGACTCACTGTGGATCTCGTGACTCCCGGGCCCTTCATGAATGCGCGTCAATAAACTATTTATCAATATGTTGATGCAAGTAGCAACGATAATTAATGGCGATTGATTTTTACAACACTGGGCTCAATTGACATCTCGTGACTCCCGGGCTCTTAAGTCATGAATGCGCGTCAATAAACTATTGATCAATATGTTGATGCAACGAGCAACGATACTAAATGGCGTCATGTTTTAATATGCAATTAATTCAAATACGTACCCACACAGTTTGTCTTTTTATTTATCGGTTCTGTAAATTCTGAGGTTTTGAACTAGTATTCCGTCCAAAAGATAAACGTTAATTATTTGTCACTTAGAAAAGGGGACATCCGGGATTGAACCGGAGACCTCTCGATCTGCAGTCGAATGCTCTACCACTGAGCTATATCCCCATTGCTATTGGAAGGCGAATGTTACGACTATATACTTATCCGCAGGGTAACTACCGATTTAAATACATATCTCATAAATCACCCTGTGACGGATGTTTTTGTAACAGCCGTGTTTCACTCGTAAGTGTCTAGCGAAATATGGATCGATACAAGTCATCTGATAGATGGAAATCTTGGATAGGTTCTAGAGTATATCATGCAATTTAACTGTAATACTGAATCGTTCAATCAAATTTGGGAAAGGATCCATTCATCCATCCCTTTCCATAACAAATGGGCGACCTGATCTTAAAAAGTCCTGCTATGATTATATAAGGTAGGTCTGATTAAAACGATATGTCGACAAGACACACCTAAAAGGAACAGCGATGTAAGTAGACAACCCAAAAGATATAACGCGGTTTTATTAGACAAGTATCCACTGTGATGGTTCTACAAATAAGATTAGTTGATATCTCAGACATTTTACAAGGAAAAAAGAAGATGTTTTAGACGAATAAGGTTAACGCCTCTTTGTGAACTATTGTCTTATTACTTTATAAGTTTCACGTGTTTCGATCGCAGCGATGAAAGACAGAAAAAACATGTTGGGAACCAGTTGCTTTCATATTGCTACGCTTTTATCCCTTCACATAATAGATATAAGGCTCAGTCGAGTTGTTCTCTTGAGTTTTTCTTCGTTTATTGACATCAGATTCTTGAAATGTTCAATTTGAGCAAAAAATATCATAATTTAGTTATAAGGCTGCTTATATGGTTATCGTCTAAGCTCCGAAAAGATCAACATCATTTCTTGTTGCAAATAAGAATTCGTCGACTAGAAATTTAGTTTCAATTTATCTTTTATCATTAGTGGTGTTCCAATAATGATTACCTACAGCTTATAAATGCCACTTAAACAAGTTACCTTTATCAGCTTCATAAAACAACCAGTGTACAGTTAAATGTGTTGTGCGACATCGTCTCTGATCCCAAGTTGGAAATTGATCAGATCATTTGTAATTTATTAACACCATGCAGGCTCACTGTGAAAAACGACATCTGGTACCGTGCGAACTCTTCAGACTTCGAAAACGTTTCACTTAAACAGGTTTTCGATTGCAGCCGTTGGCACCAAACCTAACTAATTCAAGTTTGATTGGGAACATACTGTAATAAATGTTATAAAGATTACGTGAATCGTACCAGATGTACAGTGATGGTACAAAGTTAGAGAATAAACGGCGAATCTTTGCGTTTATATGGCATATGCTTGACGTAAATATCTGACGATTCCGTTTTACATATCCTATTGAACACAGGTATCGATTTCTGGTGTATCACAGAACCAATTACAGAAAAACAGTGGAATATGTTTGTTGTTATGAGCGTTCATTTGTAATGGCTGCATATGTATTTTTTCCCTGCCACAAAAAAGTAGATATATATTGCATTATCACAACTTAATTCGGAGGAAGATAAGCCACGTCAGTTTGTCTCAAATGAACAATGGTGATAAATCTGAGATCGATTAAATGGCGGATAAATAGTTTTGATTTCTCTCTGGAAAGTGATAACGTTAGAGCCGGATTCTCATTCTATTTCCATATCTTTTTTGTATAATCTGTTTATGCTTTTTGTTCCCAAGATCAAGTTTATGATGTTATTATTATGTTACAGTGATATTTATGATTGTATATGACATTATCCACGGGGAGTGTCTGAGTTTCCGAACCACCCGTTATTATGGCTGCTATCGTTTGGAAACTGAAATTATTATTAAAATGTGGTAAGAATAAGTTCCTAGGGGTGTTAATGGAACATGTCTCCGACCCCTTCGTTTTTGAGTTACATGGTGGTTACATTTGTTCATACATTCCCCTAATTCAGTGGTTATTAGTTGAATTCATTGTCTCGAACTTAAAATCAAAGACCAATTAAAATCGGCTCGATCTTTTTGGGGAGCTGGGGATTAATCAATTTGGCACGGCTGTTGAGCTTGTGTGTCACCAGATGTCGCTCTTCGCCAACCGTCCAGTTTTGTCAAAAATCAGAAATTAACCACTATGAACAGAGATTGATTTGTTTGTTAGACGGTGTGCGAGGCTATTATCAGTCAGATGTCGCATAGTTTAGTTATGTTCCCTTGTTATTACAGAAAACTTAATTGAAACAGTTGGCATGTGGAAACCTGTTTAAAATTTAAACTCTTTTAATAATAACTGCGTCATTAAAATCTAGTTTAGACATTCCAAACTCTCTTTATTTGATCTTATAGTCAATGTTCTAAAATGGCGTCTAGCCTTCTTCAGTTTGAACTATGAGCGAAAATTGTTCTTCTCATAAATGTATGAGGCAAATTGTGTCAATGAGTCAAACAACTGAAATTATTTAAATATTATTTGAGAGGAATGGTACCGTATTAAAAACTTCTCAGACAGGAAAAATATATTTGTACATAAATGCGATATAATTTTACTGTAGCTCAAGGGATAGCCAGATTTAAACAAGTGATGGGAATAGTAATATGGAAGTTAAAGAAGACATAGCTACAAAAGCCAGTAGTTCGACAGATCAGTTTTGAGTAACACACAAGAAGAGAAACTATGTACAAGAAAGTCATGTTGGTATAGATAATATATTTTGGCTTTATTATGCCACCATCAGTTAAACATACACTAGTGTCCAAAAGAAACGATACCAACTTGTTTTCAAAATATTTTGTTACGAATTGATTTTTGAAATATGAAAACATGCCAATTCGTATTGCACATCCCAAACACAGCGTATCAACCAAAAATACCGGGAACACGTGATCA